>CM031381.1:23183658-23284716 GCA_018290095.1 Polypedilum vanderplanki | reverse complement strand
TGCTTCGTAGTGTTACTACTTGATGTATTCTTTATGACAACTGAGGTGAATTTTCATTCATTCATTTTTTTTGTAATAATTTCCCATGTGATGCATGTCTAGGTGATACCAACAATTTTCACAAAATGGATAAAAACAAACACTTTTACTCATCATAATGGTATTTGTGCACCAGCACTATTTATAACTTTTATAATTTTCTCTACTCTCAACTCTTTGCTGAGTAATTATAAATCATAGAGCATAATATTGTGCTCACGAAAAACTGAAAAAGTAAACTTAGAACGAAGCGAGTGTGAGAGAGAAAAAATTATGAGCAGTGTGTGCTGTAAAAAGCTGCTGGTGAGCGATGAAAATATTTTTTAGCAATTAAAAATTTTTACAGATTCAATTTGTCTGTTTATGTTTGGTAAAATGATAAATTTTAATTTTTAGCGATTTTCTTCATATCAAAAAGTTTGAATTTTAGAAAAACGTTAATTTATAACTTTCTAAATATAGAATAAAATATAATAAAAGTTTCTTGTTGTAAATTTAAACTTTTTAAAATAATGATTTTTCTAATTAAAAAATTTTACCGGTAATTTTGAGTTTAAATAATTTGAATTTGAAAAAAATCGTTACTTTATGAAATTAAAAATTAAATTAAAAATGATACCGAAAGTGTCCGCCATAAGTCGGATTCAGTGTTGATACGAAGGTGCCTACGACCTACGTGCCTTCGTAGTTTACCTACAACTTCGCCTTCGAAGGCATTTGCCTACGCGAAGTCGTAGGCGAAAGTGCGAAATTTTCGTAGACCATAGGCAACTTCGCGTAGTTTTTTGCCTTCGTAGGCAAAAGTCGTAGGTGAAGGCAAAAAATTTCGCCTTCGTAGGCAGTGCCTTCGCGTAGGCAATTGCCTTCGAAGGCAAATTCGTAGACGTAGGCACCTACGAATAACAACACTGGTCGGATTACTTTAGCGCATTTTTGGTGCCTAGATCAGTGTATGTTGACAAATACAGACTTATTAGATTCGTTTAAAAAATAGATTTACAGTTCAAAATAAATTAAAAATATAGGAAAAAACATATTTATAAAAATTTGATTCATGAAAGTACGCGAAGGTTTTTAATTGAAATTCAATTTACCAATTTCCGAAATCTTTTTACAAATAATTAAAAATCAATTAAATTTATTCGATTATGTATAAAACCTAATTTATTTAATTCTAGTTGAAAATTTTAATTAAATAAGTTTTAGTTGATTTTAAATTATTTGCAAACATAATACCAAACGGTTTCAAACTCTACAATTTACAAAATCTTATAATAAATTTCATTGACTTGAAAAAAACGGTTGAGTAAAATTCAAAATATTTGCAGTTCCAATATTTGCCATTGGTGGCGCTGCAATCGTTTTCGCAGCCTACTTCGCTCGCGTCGCTGAATTTGATTGTTTTTATTCTTTGATAAAAATTTGTTAATAATTAAAGCGAATTTTCAAAATTTGAATTTTTATAATTTATAAAAAAGTTCTTTTTATAAAATTTTAGGTCACTTCAAAAATTCAAATTTTTCTAAAAAACTGTTTTAAAAATTTAAATTTTTAAAATCCAATAAAATTTTTAATTATTTTGTAAACTTTTTAAAAAAGATAAATAAAAATGCGCTTAAATAAAACCAATAAGAAATTCATGACAATAAATTTCATCTACATTTACCCTCTTTCTTATTTATTTTATTTTCAGACATTGTATAGTGAGAAAAAAGCATCAGAGATTAAAGTTTGTAATTAATATGATTTTTTGTAATCTGCTTTAGCTTTACGTGTTCATCGAGAGCGAGCAAGAGATCTTTAGAGAGACAGTTATTGTGCTTTTTAATGCAGCAGTCGAGTCATCTCTTTTAGAGCAAAAAAAAAAAATTGTTAAACAAACATTAATGGTCTCATTTCTTTGTGTTGGCTTTCTACTCCATTTTACCTAGCACAGTCGGAACACAGTTTGCTGTTTTGCTGCTTGCTGAAAATTTATACCTTAAAGGTAAATGATGTCGAAGCATAAATCTCTGCCCACGATCTACTCCTTACCTTTTTTTCTTTTCTCGCTCTTTCTCATAGAGAATTTTTATGACGGCTTGAAGAAGTGAAATAAAGAAAAATTATTAATGAAGCGTGCCTGAGTGTTTATTTTTGTAAAATAAGTGAGCGAATGAGTGAATGTGTACGTAATATTATGAATATGATATTTTTATTATATAAACTTCAACACGACTAAAATTTAATGTTGCCAACAATTTTTTGCCTTCTGGGCCAGTTAACGAAAATCTTGTTAAATTTTAAACTTTAATGATTACCACAAGGGAAGAAATTGTATTAAAATTCATTTATTTTATTTTCATATCATGAATGACTTTGAAGTTTTTATATAAAAGAAGCAGATTAAGTTTAATTATTGATTAAATTTTCACTTGACTGATTAACAATTAAATGGAAAAACCACTTGAACTAATTGAAAGTAATTAAAGAAAATCTTTGAAGTTTTATAGCGATAAAATATTTTTAGTTAAATTCTTAAAGTCAAGGAATTTTGGTTTAAAATGTTTTGAGGTTTCATGATTTTTTAGTGGTTTATAATTTTTTATTAAATAATTGGCAGAATTACAGCAAGATTAAAATTAATCCGAAGCAGGTTCATTTAATAACAGATTAAAATTTTTTCGAAGTTTAAAACTTTTGATAAAATTTAAAAATTTATCGAATCAAAAAATTGTCAACTCAATTTAGAAGGTACTACGTTTTTATCAAATTTTTCACTTTCATAAAAATTTAAATCAATAAATTAAACTTTTTTTACATACATAATCTTATTATTGCACAATTCAACAACAAAAAAAATTCCTATGAAAAATTGCCATTGTAAAAAAAACTTTTTTCAAACTAAACTCAATAAACTAATTTGACGTCAGCTAGCTGAAAATTCGTTACTCACATGTGTGCTAATATATGTGTGTGTGAATGCTTTTAACAATGAAAATTAAATTTTAATTCATCATGCGGACCAGCATAAAAAAATTTTTTAGTGAGCTCCTAACAAAACGAGGTAGCATGAATGAGTGAAAAAAATAAATTTCAAATGAATAAATGCCCCATCTCGCTTTTGTAGTCAAAGCAACACAGTAATTTCATCTACTAAAAAATTCATGCTATGTGTCATATTTTAATTGCAATTGAACAATTTTTTTTTTCTCCACTGTATGCGCTCTGAGGCACAAAATTGATAAATTTCATATTCATGAGCGACAAAAATATTTAACTCCATGTGAATTTAATTCCTCGTTTTTATTGCTTCGCCAATTATTTACAATTATAACCGCGATTTTAATTTTCATTGAGCTATGGCATACAGTAATGTTGAGTAATAATGCAGGCAACATGTTATGTAACTGAAAAGGGTTTGCAACTTTAAATTTAAAATAACGGTTTTCACTAATTTTAATTTTGAAAACTTTAGATTTAACAACTTTTCTAAATTTCTACTGAGAAATTATTTTTTGAAATCTTAAAAAAATTTCAAATTTTTAAATTTTACAAATTTTAAAAAATATTAAATATAAATTTTAAAAAACCGTTAAAATTAAAATTTTTTACCCTTTAACCATTCTTTTATCTCAAATTCATTTTCTCTTAATGAATCCCTTTTTGTGTACACAAGCTTCACTGCAATCCCATCATTATACAGTGGGTGGCCAATTTTCCATAGCTTAAAACAATCGGTTGGCTTTGCATTTTTGGCCATTTATGAGTGGTGATGGTTTTAAAAAAGAGAGAGAACGAGTTTACAACTCACTTAATTACTAAAAATTTTTTTCATTCAAAAACAAACAAATTATATGATAATCACAGTCACACAGAGAGAAAGTTGAGTATGTTCTCAAAGCAATTAATTCATCGCACCGGTGCGGTTGAAAAGAAAAAGGCAGAGAGAGTTTGAAATTGCAGTTTTGAATTGTCTCCTTCGTTTTCTTTTTTTAACGCTCTCCTTTTTTTATTGTTGCTTGCGAGGTCAATTACTCGGAACTTCCCGCAATAAAACACTCCGAGCGTAGCAGCATAAAACGATTTAAAGCCGTAAATGGAAAGGAAAAAAGATGTAAAAATAATTAAAAAAGTTTTATGTGCATGCAACATAACTTATTTGTAGACAAAAAATGGAATAATTTTCTCTTTTTGTGTAAAGTACACGTGTGCTGTAGTAGAGAGACCTAAAAAAGCAGAAAAGACAACTTATCAAGATTTAAGAATTTTTTCTTATGCTCTCTATGCGGTGATTCAATGCTGAATGTTTTTTCTTCTTTTCAAATGTTTTTTCATCCCTTCAGACACATAAAATGATGATGATGACAATGACTATCATTATCCATAAGATGTTAAACATTGAAAACATTCAAAAACATTGAAATAAAACATTCAAATTTTACAGCATCCAAAAGAATAGTTGGTACATGGCAAGTTCATTTCTACGATGTCAGTGATGTCAAACATTATCAGTTTCTCAAAATACATCGAAGAATTAAGACGGAAAAAATTTGATTCTACTCTAGTGTCATGAAATTTTTTTTATTATTTTCTGACTGAGAAATAAAAAAAGTGAGAAAATTTTTTTATTATTTTTATTTTGTCAACAAACAAAATAAACAAATAACAAAAAAAATATTTTTTGTGATGGAATGTGGATGAAAATTTATTAGAAAAATGAAAATCAAGAAAAAAATTTGAGAAAAATTCCTTAAATGTGAACAAAAACAACAAAATATAGATAAAAGTTTAAGAAAGGAAAGTGAAGTGAAGAATTTTTAGAATTGTAAATATGTTAATGTGCATAAAGTTACTATTGTTGGGATTATTATTTGAAAAATCTTTTGGAAATATTGAAGATGAAGGAAGTAAGTGGATTTTTTTTATTCTACATGAAAAGCTTCTTAATAATAATAATGGGGAAAATATCAAAGAATATTTTTTATATCTTCCAAGAAGGCTAGTTAGAAAAATTTTTTAACAAACAACAAAAATTTCCTTTTATGAGTTTACAATAAGAAATTTTTTACAAATAATTGACTTGATTTGAAAAGAAAACATTCAAGATTGAATTTTTGTGTACATATTAAAAAATTCTGAGAAAATTTGTAAATATTTAATTGGCGTAATAATTGAGAATTCTAAAAATAAAGAATTTTTGATTATTAAAGATATTTCTTGTGAAATACAAATTATGCAATTTTAATTATCTCATATAGACACACTGGCAGACAGACAATGGAATTATTATGAATAATACACGAGGATATTTCAATATTTTTCTTTGAATTAATAATTTTCAAAACATTTGTTTAAGGCAATTAAAAATTCAACAAATGAAAATTTCTGATGAATTTGTAATTTACTGACATTTAAGATAACTTTTTGTAATTATAATTGACGTATTAAATAAAAATTCATAGAAAAATTTAGAAAATTACTTCAATGGAAGAGTTTAAAATTTCTAGATCTTAAGTTTTCTACGAAATTTTTTCTCAATGACTTATTAAAAATTTTGGTATCATTTTACACAGAATTGCTTTGAAATATCTAGAAAAATCTTGTCAATCTTCTAGAAAATTTAAAATTACTTACAAACTTAACTTGAAATATTTTTTAAAATTTTCCTCAATATCAAAAAGTTTTTTTACGAAGAAATTTATAAAAATATTTGGACTTTAATAAATAAATTCTTCTAAATTGTCTACATACGCTATATCTTTTTAATTTCAACAATATTTTAACATTTCGAGAATTTTAAATTAAATCCAAACCTCTGCACTCGTTGCTTTCGTGTGACTTTTTTGTTTTTTTATGTACTTAAAAATGCTTTTTTTGCTTTTTTTTAAAGTGCACAGGCCTGAAATTAAATTAAAAATAACTCTTTCGAACTCTTGCCGAATAAATTAGAGTGTCAACTAGAAATAACGAAAAATCACAGGCCAAATCTCTTTTTCTCTTGAATTTCTTTTAATAAATAATGTTAAAATGGACAATTTTAAGATAATTTTATTTGTAAATTAATTCTCAATGAATCAAAAAGAAAATAAAATTTTATTGATTTCTTTTGACGAAGTTTTCAAAAATTGAAAATTAATTTTCTTAAAAAGTTTATTCTTTTATATTGTTGTGATCTGTAGGAATTTCTAAATTATTTAAAAATAAAATATTCCCATAAATTTAAACAAGTGTTTCAACTTTCATAAGAATTTTCTAAAGAAATTTTAATGACTTTAATTAACTTAAATAATAAAGAAAAAATAAAATTGCTGTCGTTAATAAACAAATTGCTTAAAGGTAACCAAGTAACTTTTACATAATATTTTCCTTGAAATTCAATCTGATATTTCTCAAAGGAAGTTTTCTTCTCTTTATTATACCAATACTTGACTTTACATCAATGTCACAAGCTCTCTTTTCATTTATCCAGAAGGTCATTCAACTTGTAAAAACAAAAATATGCAAAAAAAATTTCCCATCCTAAAAAAATTCCTTATGAAATCAAACAATTCTAAAAACTTTTTCTATGACGCAATAGCATGACTGACTGAATGTGGAGAGAAAAGAAGGGTTTTCATGATTTCATAAAATAAACATAGCGAACAATAAGGTCAATGGGAGAAAAAAGCTCAAAAAACTTTAAACATCTTTCGTCCGTTTTATGCATGAAAATAAAAATAAAAAAAATTTCAAACAGTAAAAAATTTTTTATTGAAGCAGCAGTATTGCATGTGTTGCGGCTTTTTTTCCAAAAAAGTGCAGAAATTCACTCGCATTTGACATAGATAAACTTGAAGCCAGCAAAAAAACCTCATCATTATCTCTCAATAAACATACAGAAAAAAGAAAAAAATTTCAATCCTTTTTTGTGTGTTTCCTATTTGTGAGAGTGTGCTATGAAAATAAAGTGGGCTTTTTCATTGGATTTGTTTGTAAGTTATGTGATATCAATTTAATAACTTTTTTTTTTTAAAAAAAGTGTTTTTATTTTTAATTTTGGGGTCTTTTTATAAATTTAAGGGGTCTAAAATATTTTTTTTTAGATTTAGGGGTCTTATTAATATTTTAAGTGTCTAAAACAAATATTATTTTTGCAAATATAAAAACTTAAACATTACTTAAAAATGTTGACTTAAACTGGTCATTTTTCACAAATAAATCCCTATTCCACTTTCGAGAACTGTTACATGGCTCTTTATGTATTCAAGGATAAAAAGATTCTTTTGCTTTCGCTTCTTTTTTTTCTTGTGTATGAAAGCGGAAAAGTTTTCTTTTTTCTTGTGGACAATAAACTTTTTTTTCCTTTCGCCTTTTGATAAACTTTATCGTTTTTACTTCTTCCGATAAATGATACTAAATATTTTTTGTCTGCCTTAATAGGAGCAGCAGTAGAGAAAGAAAAAAAAACTTTTTGCTTGGTTTTGAATTAAATTTATACTTTTGTTGTTGTTTATTTTCTGAATGTATAAAAATAAATATAGAAGGAAGCAAGAAAAAAATGTTAATGTTGATGACTCAAGTGGCTCATTTTGTGTTTGAGGCAAACAACAACATCAACATAAAGCAAAAGAAAATTGTCTGACAAATGAGGGAGGATTTCTTTCCTTTAAAGTTCAACTTGTTGGCAATTTTTTTCCAACTTTAAAATGCTTCTCATGATGACACTCATTTGTGCTGTGACATTTTTCAATGACAAATTTTTTCTAATTAAGATGACATTGCGAGGAATTTCATGGTTGATAATTAGAGAATATAAAAAAGTTTTTATTTTGTGATTGATAATTAAATTGTCGCAATCAATAAACAGCTTGTTGTGATCAATGAGGCATAAAATGAATAGTTGAATGAACTTAATCATCCCCATAAAATTGTGGTATATGAAGATAAGATTGACGTGTTTAATATAACTTTGGTTGCATGCATAAAACAGTATTTTAGATTATCATTATATTAATTTGCTGTTAATTCTAAAACTATTGATAATTTAAGATCTTTAAAGATAAAAAATTTGAAAATAATTAAAATTAATTATGGTCAGTGAAATGAGAATACTTTGATTATATTCATAGATATCTACAGACTGCAGATAATGTCAGAAAATTTTGATTTAAAATTTATTTAGATAACTCAAAATCTAAAGATTAACGGTTGCAAAACTGATCTTTATTTTAATATATCTAAAATTTTAATTTTAACGATTTTTTATGATTTGAAATTTGATTAATAATAAAAATCATAATAATTTTCCAATTAAAATTTTTTACAATTGCTAAAATAATCGAAACGAAACTGTAAAAAATTTTAAAGATTAAAAATTATTTAAAAACTTTTTGCCATATTTAACGGTTTATCAAAATTCAAATTATAACTTTATATCGTAATTTTGCAAAATTTATAAATTTTTCCAAATTTTCTTTAAAAAATTTTTGGTATGCCACGAAAGAAACTTTAGAAGCTTTAATTGAAAAACAAATAACTAAGAAAAAGTCACGAATTTTTGATAGAAACCAATATTTTATTTTTCTGTAAACAATTTAAAACATTTTCTTCTTTCAAAGATACCAAAAAAAAATTCGCAAGAATTTCTATAAAAAGAAAACATTTTGATTAATTACAAATTGCTTTCTTTTTCTTTCACAACAAATAAATTTTTGATAGCTGAAAGCAAACGAACAGAAAAGAAGAAATACAATTAACGAAAATTCTAATTTTAGTCTTCCATAGAATTTTTAAAAGTCAAGTATAAAAAAATTTGCTGAAAATAATTTAAAAATTGATTGACATTGAAATTTTCTACCAGAAGTAATTTTCTTGTTCTACTTAGAATTAATTAAAATTTTAATAGAAATCTCTTTCAATCAATTAATGTAATGAATTTCCATCATCAACCGTTATAAAAAGAACTTTTTTACCCTTGAAAATTTCTATAAAAGCACGTGAAAAACTTCAACAATGAAAAATTGAATTGAATAATTTTTTTTTGTTAAGTGAATTTTTTGAAAATTAATCTTTTAAAATTATTTTTAATGACAACATTTTGTGCCTTTTATAACATTTAATTGAAGACGGGAGAAAATTTTCTCATCACTAAAAATTATTATTAATGATGAATAATTCCGCTATTAAATTTATTCTGCCTTCCTTCCAAATGAATGATGGAACTTTATTTGCCTTCTTCAAAAAGAACGAGATTTCTTCAATATAAGGGTGAGAGAAATTGAATTTAAATCTTGTTTAAATCTCGATGATTAAGCATAAAATGAATAATTTAAAATTACTTTTCCTCTTTTTCTATCTTTGGCGTGTTTGTTTTAATTTGCATATTAAACTTTAATGAATATTTATTTCGCTCAATTTTAATGACTATGAGATTTGTGACAGATGATGCTCATGTTTTTTAAGAATAATTTAAAATTTTAATTGTGTTTGAGCTTTGAAGATTAGAAATATCAAAATTAGATGTCTTTATTTAAAATTCTAAGAATCTGAAAGTTTTTAAAATATTGAATTATGAAAAACTGTTAAAATTAAGAATTTTTAAATTTTAGAAGAAAAATCACTTAAGCAACAGGAGACGGTCTTTATTTTTGGATAAAAAAACCAAATAAATTTATTATAATCAATATAATCAAATTGCCCAAAATTTAGTTCTTTATCAGAAAAAAAATTAAAATATAAATTTTGGATGTCACGAATATTTTTTGTTTCGTGTAACATTCGACAGTACAAATTGTTGCGCAATTGAATTGTCGCACGAAGTATTGTTTTTGAAATAAAAAAAAAATTGATAAATTCAATTATTTAAATTATTAAAATCTGGAAAATTTATCAAATTTAAAATTTAGATAAGTAATGGATTTTTTTTTAAAAAAATAAATTTAAATTGAAGAGAAACGTTAAATTCATGACATTTTAGTCAAAAATAAATTATTGTCAAGACAGAAGTTTAGAGAGTTTATTCCTAGCTGTTAGGAAATTTAATATTGTTGCATAAATTACCATAAAATTATTTTAAAGAAAGCATTAATTATAAATTTGTATCATTCTATTTTTACTCCATTCAATAACTTTTATCAATGATAAACTTTTTTTCTTATTCAATACACAAATTTTCATATTTTTTGCAAAATTAATAAAGAAATTAAAAACAAATCATAAAAAATTTATTTTTCAATTTTCTTCTCATCTCTTAACTTCATGGTAAACTCATACACAAGAGAAGCAAGAAAAAAAAGAAACTTAGAAAAGAATGAGACATTGAAGTGAAGAAAGATAAACACAAATACAAATAAATAAATAATTGTTTTTATTTTGCTTCTAAAAAAGTTTTTTTGCTATCTCATGGGAAAGACACAAAAAAGAGAGAGAAAAAGTTTTTCCTTAAAAAATTATTTTAAAAGTCGAGAGAACAAACATCATAAATTGAATTTCATGTAGAATGAGAGTGACAAGTTTTTTTCTTGCTTGCTCGCTTTTATTTTCTTTATTATTGTTTCTATTTAATTTCCCTAACATAACTTTTTTCTAATTGAGAAATTTTTGTTGTTAGCTGTAGAAAAAGTGAAAAACTGTCTTGCGTGGCAACAATATCGTGTGCTTGAAGCTTTTTTACTCATTTTTAATTGAAAAATCTTTTTATTCTTTTCTCATCTTCAACTAATTAGGCTCACACTTGAGTGATGGAAAAGGGATAGATTGTTCTTCAATTAAATTATATAAAACCATGGAAATAAATCATTAATTTATTTTATCCATTTTCATGCATTTTAAACCTTTTATATCTTTCATTGTAATTGCCATACTTGTTGATTTATTTTTTTGTTTAATTTAATTAGATAAATAAAGCGTGTTTTTATCAAAGGTGCCTACGTGTGTTACAAATCTAATTAAAAGTGCAGAAATATTTTATTTAAGGTCGTTTAGAAGTAGGCAGTTAATTAATTGGTTATTTTAAAACTGTAGTCTTATAAATGTCACCGTTTTTAGACCTAAATCTATTTTTAACTATTTATTAAGAAATACTGTGCAAAAACTTTGAGTTATATAGCAAGAAGATTTTGGTTTATATAGAATTCATTTCAAAAGACTTTTTCAATGAATTCTTTGTAAATTTTAAAAAATATAATTACGTTCGAAAAAAAATAGTCAATGAAAACAAAAATTTCTTGAACCATGTTGATAATAACATATATTTTCTTTAAATTTAAACCTTTCGTGCAAAATGAACACATCTTTGAACTAGATTTGTTTTTGATGTATCGACGAAATTCTGATGATTTTTATTATCTAAAAAATATAACTTTGCATAAAATCGATCAAAATTTGACACTGATAACTTTTATGAAATCTATAAGGAACAAAAGAAACCACATAAAAGTGTAGGAGTGATTTCGAAAATTTATTTTTTACAGAAATTTCTTACAAAATATCAAATTTTTTCTACAGTTCTTTTTTAATTTCATGTACCTTATAAAGCTAATAAAATTTATACATTAAGGAAAATTAAAAATGCAATCAAATACAGTACATGCGAAAAAAGTGTTTATAATTGTAAATTGAATAAAAATACTTCCACATCAGTTTTAATAATTTAATACTTTTCATTAAAAAAATAAAAATTTTTTCATTATTAAATAATTTATTCATTATTAAACAAGCATTAAAATATTGAAAATTTCATCACTAACAAAATTTTACTCATTATTTATTCATAACTTTTTCAATGTATCAAATAATTGTCTATAAATTTTTAAAATCAAATAAATTCAAATTCTGTTGTAAATAAAAAATATGCAAATGTCACACTAACCTAAATTTCATTTATTTTGCAAAACTTTAACCACAATATTTTCCGTCTAAAAAATACTAAAATATTTCATAATTAAGAAAATTTTTGCAAAGAAAACTTTTTCTTCCACAAATGCATGCACTTGCATAAATATTCATATTTTGTTGCTATTTTTAATAAGCAAGGAAAGAATTTTTTTGGTGTATGCAACGAGCTAAGAGTGTTAATTGAAATTATGAGAAGAAAAAGAAAAATTTTATGAGTCTCACTCTTGCGTCGTTTTTTATTCTTTAAGAGATGAAATTGCAATTTTTTCCATAATTTTTCTCTTCCACTTTTTTCTTTCTTCTTCCTCAATTGCAATTATTTAATTGTTAATTCAAAAGTTCTTCTCGGACGGAAAATAAGTTTTTTAATTGAAATGAAATGAGAGAATGGAAAAAATGGAAAGTTAGTTGCAAAATAACTAAAATCCTTTTTTTCTCTTTTGTATTTTAATTTCGTTTAATATAATCGTCTTGGCATTATTATCATAATAGAGAGAGAAGAAGTAATTACTCGTCATGACTTTCAAGCAATTTGCATACAATGAAAAAGTGGCACTTGAGAAATTTAAATTAATTGATTTAGATTTTGAGAGTAAAATCAACAGATTTAAATCTTAATTTATAATAATGCAAATAAACGACAAACAACAACTTTACTCATCTCTACTTAACCTAATTTAGATGTGAAAATTATCATAAATGCATTGTATATGTTGAATGCAGAGGAATTTTATGCTTGTAAAATTCATTAAATAATTCAATGCATGTCTGTGAATGTTTTATAAGACATAAATTTCATTTTATCTTAATAGAAGCGTTTAATATCATCAACTCATCTTCATCACATTCATTGCATTGTATTTCATTGTATAAGGGGAATTGAGCTAATTAAGTGTAATTTAATGAATTGTTTGTAAAACGCATTTTGCCTTTGTTGTTGAACAGACAAAGGAAGATGAAATTAATTAATAAATGGTTGTTCTTGATGATGGTCAGTTATTACTTTGATGAAATTTTCTACACTGAGAAATTTGATATTTTTTCTTTTGTATTTTGTAATAGAGATTTTTATATTTTATGGAAAACGTCGTTATTTTTAAAACATGATTTTTAATTATTTTTTTTTCTTCAAAAAAAAATGATAAAATTGTTTTTGTTATATCACATGTCACACGCAACTTTTGTCACATGTATCATGCAATATTTTGTCATTTTTGATTAATTTCAACATTTTGTCGCAGTTTCTTTGTTACAATAAATATCATACTGCTTTATTTCGAAAATATTTTAAATTTAAAATAAATTTGTCGTTAATTTTGAAATTAAAATGAAATTAAATTTGAAATAAAATTTTTTAAAATTCCTTCAATATTCAAGAGATATATCATGAATTTAATATGACATAAAAAATATTTTAAATAATTAATGACATTTAACCAAAACAACATCATATCATTTTAATCCATTTGAACTTTTTCTTTCCATTACCAATTTAACAAATCTCAGCTTGGGTAATGAGCATAAAACTTTTTCTTTTTCACATTTTTTTCTCCCGGAAATGTTTCAATTAAAAAAGATTTCTTACCTTCGTCATATTGCAACATAAAAAAACACCAGCAGCAGTAGTTGTGAACGTAAAAGTTTCAAACTCTTTTTTTCCCCAGTAATTAAATATGAAAGCTTTTTTTCGCTCTCCCAATGCGCGAGTGAATGAGATTCATTCGTCTATGTAAGTATCTATTCACGTTGCATTTCATGAAATTAATCATTCAGTATGAAAAGGTAAATAAATAAAAAATGATGATGCTGTTGGTAAAAAAGGGTTGAAGAAGGGTAGAAAATTGCATCATGGTGTACACATATAATTTTACACTCTACTTCTATCCCAAAAAAAAATAAAAACTTTTCATCGAACGAGTCGAAAAGTGTGAGTTTCACGCCCGAGTGTTAAGAAAAAGTTTCATTTCTCACGTTACTGCTGCTATGAGGCGAGAAGAAAGATTAAAATGGAATGAAATTTTATCCTTACTTACAAGCAACAGCGATGAAGATGAACACGTTTTTGTTGCTACTTGCTTGTTTGTGAGATGAAGGAGAAAAGCATGCGAGTTTTGTAAGTCGAAGAAAAAAAGTTTCTTCTCTTATTTTACGGATTTCCTTTTCACTTTTATCAAGCAATTTAATCACTTTTCACTTCTTTCTTTCTCTCTTTTTCGCTTACAAAAAAAAAGTTTTCCTTCTACCAAAACGGGAGAGTGTAAATGAATGCTATAACAATTTTACGCCCAAAAGATTTTCTTTTTCGTTCATTTTCGACTTTTATTCGCCCTATTGAGTTACAGTTAAAATGTTTTTTAACTTTTATAAATAACAGTCAAAGTTAATAAAATATTTTTAAACAAATCTAGAACGAATTTGAAATTTAAGAAAAATGTCACAATATCTTTCATTCAAACTGACAAAAGCTAAAAATAATTTTTTTTGCAAATATCTTATATTAAAATTTAAATCAATCTTATTTAAAAATGTACAAACATCAACTTTTTCAAATTATTCTATATTTTTTATAAATTAAAAGTAACAGACAAAAAACATTTGAAAGATTTAAAAATCAAAAAATCGTTATATTTAGAAATTTAATTAACTATTAAGTTTAAGAAATAGAACTAGTCAAGGCCTGAGAACTCTTTGATCCGAGTTTGATTTTTTTGATTCCTGTTTGATTTTTTTTGATCCCAGTTTGATCTCGGATCAAAAAAAATCAAACTTGGATCAAAAAAATCAAACAGAAATCAAAAAAAATCAAACTCGGATCAAAGAGTTCTCAGGCCTTGGAACTAGTCTAAGGTTAGATATATGAAATTTAATGTTCTCTAGATTAAGAAAAAAGGTTAAATATTTTAAAATTTAAAAATTAAAATTCAAACTATCATATCATAAAATTTTAAAAAGCTAAAACTTCCTCAAAATTGAACATCGAAAAAAGAAATCAAATAATTCAAAGTATTTTTCTCTAAGAAGCTTTTCTTAAATCTTAATCCTTTTTTGTATAAGACAAACACTAAACTAAAATGTGTATGTTCTAAATAATTCATTTCAGTTGTGGTGAGAAAAGCTGAGGCAGCAGTAGGAAAACATGGACAGTTATCCTGTAATCTCACATCCGATATTAGTGACGACCGTGTCGCATTAGTCATATGGTACAAGGAGGGTAAAACTACGCCCATATACAGCTACGATGCTCGTGATTCAAAGGCTGTCGATGGCGGAAGTCATCATGGAATAAATTCCGATGGAAAATACTACTTCAACACATCGTCCCTTAATCCGGCCATCTTTTCGATTGCCAATCTTACAACGGATGATGAAGGCACTTATAGGTGTCGTGTGGACTTTTTACGTAGTCCAACGAAAAATACCAAAGTCCAACTGTATGTCATTGTGCCACCAGAAAACATACAAATCCTAAATGAGCTTGGCAGACACATACAGCATTATATTCTTGGTCCTTACAATGAGGGCTCATCCGTTAATCTCACCTGCATCAGTCAAGGTGGTCGACCACAGCCTAAGTTAACGTGGTGGCACAATAATCAATTACTCGATAGTGTTGTTATTACGAGACTGTCTGACAAACGTGTCAGAAATGTTCTTCATTTGAAGAATCTCGATAGAAAAAATTTGCTTACTAGTTATACATGCCAGTCATCAAATAATAATTTTACCGATCCACTAACTGCATCTGTCATGATAGATTTAAACTGTAAGCCTTTTTCTTCATTTCTTTTTTATCTGTGACACTCGTGTTGTTGAGGCTTTGATCTGCTTATACAAAAAAATCCGGATTACTTTTTTTCTTTTAAAAATACATTTTATTTCTTTGGTAGACACAAGGGAAAATTTTTTTACCTTGTACCTTATTTTCCATTAATGGTCAAAAGTTGTCTGCTTTTCTTTTACTTAGAAAAACTTTTGATACAAAAAAGCTCGATTTCCTTTTACTTTGTATAGACGTAAAAGAAAAGATACAAAGAAATTTCAGCGCATTTTTCAAAGAATAATTTAATAATGATAAAGAATTTTTTATAAACTTTAAAAAAAATTTTTCATTAATTTAGAAAATATTTTTAAATAATTTTTCAAAAGAATTAAATATTTAACATGCAAAAAATTTCATATAAAAGACTTTAGATAATTTAAAGGTTATTAAGGGTATTTAAAAACTTGAAAGATTTTTTAAAGAATAGTTTGAGATGAGTTAAAAATTTGAAACTTATATTTCTTCTCCCCTAGAAGTATTCAGTTAGTTTTTATCATCTGAATTAAATTTAAGATTAAAATAAAGCTTTGATTTAAATAACGGTGGATTTAAAAATTGTTTATGTAAAGATTTAATGAAGGATTAGATTTAAATACATCTTCAATTTCTTTATTGTCTTCAATTTATCGCTTTTACAGATCTAAATAAAATTTAATCTTAAACTCATAATTTTGACCGTTGTTAAAACTGTGATTAAATTTCATGTTTTTATTTTTGAATCAGCAATAATCAAAGTTTCAAAAATTAAAATTGGATTTACGCAAGATTTTTTTTGCGTTAGTAAAATTTCGTGAAAATTTAGATTATATATAAAATATAAAGTATTAAATTAAATATGTAGAAATATATACTACTAAAACATTTATTAGAACAAAAATTTTCAAAATGCCCTAAAACATCAAAAAAAAATCTTTCTAGAATATTCTAATTTGCAATTAATATTTTCTTCAATTTCTTTGAAAACCACTCAAACCTTACAAAATGATCGTAATCAAATTTATTTCTCCATAAAGTGAGCTCAAAAACATTTCTTACTGTTTTTTCTTTTCAAACAAATTTTTTAATAAAAAGAAGACTTTCAAAAACATAAACCAGTGAAAAATACAGTCAGAAAATTTTCCTTGATGAAAGGAAGAAAGATGAAGAAAAAGAAGTTAGTAATGAGAAAGCAGTAATGTATTTGCGATGTAGGTAACCTTGAGAATTTTTTCAGTGCTTTAATATAAAAAAGTTTATTGAAAGGAAAAAGTTTGAGGCTTTAAAATTTTAATATTTTTGTGGTTTTAGGCTTGAACTTTTTTGAGACTGTATAATTTTATTTTAGAAGTTAACAACAAAAATTTGTAATGTAAATAATTTAAACAATTGTAAATCTAGTTAGAAAAATTAATTTTTCATATGAAAAACCAAAAAGCATTTTCAGCAGCCTCGAGTGTCACAAAAAACTAGACAAAATTTGTCGTTTGTAATTTTTTGTCTCTATTTTACAGTGAGGCCTTTATCGGTTAAAATTATGAATGATTTAGAATTCATGTCGACAAAGCAGAAATACGATTTGCGATGTGAAGTTCGAGGGTCACGTCCGGCACCGAAAATTAGCTGGTGGCTCGGTTCGACGCAACTCACAAACACAAGTGAAATGGTAATCTATTTTAAAATTGCTGCACTATATGAAAATAATTTTGTGTACTTTAATTATGTTTATTTTTGCCAATGAAAATCATATAAAAGAATTTCTCGCTTGCACTCGACTAAATAAGTGTGAATAATTTCGACATTCATTAAATAACAGCGTGCATATTTGAGAATATTTCTAGCTAAAAAATTATTAGCTAGTTTTCATTTCATGCAAGTGATGTTGATTGCATTGTTTTTTTTGCAAATTAATTTGCATTTGCTCATTAGTGTGTTTTTGTTTACAAATATTATTGGAATTTTATTTGATTTTGCCTCTTGGTTTAAAAAAAATTTGAAAATCAATCGATCAATTTCAATCAATTTGCTTGAAGCTGAAACCAATCAATAAGCTACCTATAATATTATAACAGCTCTATTGCGTATGTCATTTATCAGCCAGTTCCACTGAATTTTCATAAAAATATCCCAAAGCTGTGTGTGTACTGATTTGCATCATTTTGCAATTTCAAATTAATGAATTTTAAGCAATTTTGTAAATGAAGTTAAATTGAGAATTAAATTTAATAACTGTAGTATAACAGTTGTTTTTATGGCATTTTTGTAGAATTTTTCAAAGTAAGGAATTTTTATTATAAAATTTCAAGAGTTTAAAATCAAAGGAGCAAAAATTTCTCAGTCTTAAGCTTTAGGTTTTAGTTTTGAGGCTCTTGAAAATTTTGATTGAAATAAATTATAACTTATTTCATTTAGATTAAATTGTAGTTGAAAGTTTTAAAGACGTGAAAAAATTAATTCAAAAGTAAATCAATAATAACAATTTATAATCGTTCCATTTATAAACCTTGAAATTTTTAAAAATTTTATAACAATATTTAATCGCCTACTCACTAGATATCAAAAAACTGCCATACATAATTTTACATAATTTAAAAAAAATTTACCGTAGTAAATTTCCAAGAATAAATTTAGGCGTTTTTATTTTTAGGCGCACTTGGTATTGTTTTGACATTTAAGAAAGGCGAATATTAAACTTTAATTGAATTTTATTATTATATTTATTATATTTAATTGTATAATTGACTGTAAAAAAGTTTAAAAAAAACTCTGGCAAATTTATTTATGCTTGAAATTTATAAATAAAATTGTTTCAAATAATTTGCAATATTTCTTCAATTTAACTTTTTCAAAATAAAATAATTTCAAAAGTTGTATAAATTTCCAAAAACTTTCTAAATAATTCTCATCTCATTTCTCATTAGCATATTAACTAAAGTTATTTTATATTCACAACAAATCTGTAGCTCGAAAATTGGTGCAAATGGTCTATATGCGTTCGGTATAATTGCTCAACTCCCACCTGCATTAATTTTCTAACAGAAAGCAAATCCTATGCCTAATTCTTTCCCTCTCTCGCTTATTTTGGGACAATAAATATAATCATTATGCAAATATTGTGCTAATATGGCAATAGCAAACACATATATATAGAGAGAAAGTAGAAACTTTTTCGGTTGCTCATTTGCAAAATAAGACTACAGCGTGCGGTGTAGCGACCTATTTTCAACTATAGCATAATATTGCAGAGTTTTGATAAGTTTTTGTGAAAATTTTCTGTTTTATTAGCATCAATCCCATTGTGTTTGTATTTCTCATACTAAAATTAAAATTGACAACATAAAAAGTTCCAAATTTTGAAATTGAAAGTCAAATAAATTCAACTGAGGTTAAATTGTACTCTTATTGAGTAGAGAGACATTCATATCGTATAAATATGTACATGTGTGAATAACATTTACTCGTGCATACAATTAAAGCAATTATTTAGTTTGCTTAATTGAGAGAGACATGGTTTTTAGCGAATGCTTTGCTTTACTTTCATAACAGAATTCAGTTGAGAAGTGAAAATGAAAATGATTTTATTATGGTTTTTACAGTGCAATAAAGAGAAATTTTAGCTTCAAATTACTTTCCTTTGAAGTCCATTTACTTTGTTATAAATTATTCTCAAAGGGTAGATTTGATTTCATTTGGAATGATGATAAATTTGTCTCTTTGACGAAATTACAATGAAAAGATAAAGAAGAAAAGGATATTGTATACGCTTTATTGTGTTTTAGATATTGTTTGAAATGTGATTAAAATTTAAAAACGGAATTTTTCCTAAATTTAATAAGACTAGCAATATTTAAAGTAAATTAATTGAATTAACGAATTTTTTGAAATTTACCGTGACACGACATTTATTGCGTAACAAAATGTTGCTTGAAAATTTTTGTTATTGTAAACAAAAAAAATCTCTTTTGTCTCTAAAAATTCAATTTACCTCAAAACTTTACATTATGTATATGAAAAGAGACCATTTTGTCTATATATGAATTAAAAATAACTCACAATTTTCAATTATAAATATTTTATGTAAACTTAATAAGAAGAGAACATATTTTGTAATTTTTCAAATATTTACAAAATTATTCAAACAAACTTTTCTTTTATGAAAAGCAATCACATTTTATTCAAATGAGTAAATATTCTATGAAACATATATGTTATAAATATCAAATGTCCAGTGTTTAAAGAGAAAAATGTTCCTTTCGTTTAGAAAGTTACAATTGCAATTTCCGTAACACTAAAATGGCATCAATTCATGCATATGAAAATTTTCCTTAGCAATTGAATCATCACTAAATGATAAATAAACAAAATGCATCATGCACAAGTACACATTTGTTATAGACAGACAAGCAAGCATGTTAACAAGCAAAATTTTCCTCTTTCTCTATGCAGCTACTAAAAGATGGAAATGTGACTGGCTCAACACTATCGTACATACCGAAAATTGAGGATCAAGGGAAATTTCTTTCATGTCGTGCCGAAAATCCACTAATTCCAGATTCGGGCAAAGAAGATGGTTTAACATTAAAATTGCATCGTAAGTTTCTCTCTTTTTGAGGCTATAATTAATCTTTTTTTGGGTTTTAAAATTTCATCATAATAAATCTCTCTTGCTTTATAGTTGACATAAAAGACTAAAATTTTTTCTCTTTCATTCTCTCTTTAGATGTGCCGCTTATAACGCTCGAATTTGGTGCAAATCCTGCTGTCGAGGATAAGGGAAATACAGTTGGTGAAGGAGCGGATGTATATTTTGAATGTAATATTAAAGCAAATCCAAACGTTTATCGAGTAGCGTGGAAGCACAATGTAAGTGAATTGTGAATTTTTAAAAAGGGTGAAAAATAAAAAAATTGGTTTGAATTTCATTTAGGTTCACTTTAATGATTTTCGACTAACTGTTTTTTATCAGAAAAATTTTATTTAAACATTTGACTAAGTTAAATCTTTTATTATCGTTTTATTTTGTAACAAATTTAACTAATCAATAAATGAATATTTGTTAAATTATTTTTACCAATTTAACTTGACATTTAAGGAATTTGATTTTTTTTGTCAACTTGACATTTAAACTTGACTTTAAAAACTTCATTTCAACTTGATTTTATAGCGACTAAACTTTTTTTAACTCTGTACTTGACTTTTATTCAATTTGATTTGAAATTGATTTTTTTCTCAAAATGAAAAATCAATAATTTTGAAAGTCATTAATTGCTTTGCAAGAATCAGTTTTATTTTAAAAATTTCATTATGAAGTTGTTTATCTAGAAGAAACCATTCCCTAATTTCTTATTAAAAATATTAGGGTTTGGACTTGCATGCATGTAGTCAAGTACATGCGCATGTAATTTTTCAAGTTGCATGCAAATTAATTTACTTGAAAATGTCTCTAATTCATTCAAATTTAGTCAATATTTTATCAAATTTATATGAAAGCCAATGATTTTTAAGTTTACATAGTTTTGGACCGAACTAAATTTAAACTGAATGAGTTAGAGACATTTTCAAGCAAATTAACTTGCATGCAACTTGAAAAATTACATGCGCATGTACTTGACTACATGCATGCAAGTCCAAACCCTAAAAAATATTAAATAAATTAGTCAGACTGAATCAGTCAATTATTCGTAATTTTTTCAAAATTTATTTAAAGAAAAAAAATAAATTTCCATTTCAGAATCACGATCTTCATAATAATGCACAGGAAGGAATAATCATCTCAAATCAGTCCCTAGTTCTTCAGAATGTCACAAGAATTCGCATAGGCGAATATGTTTGCATAGCTAGTAATTCTCAAGGCGATGGCTACAGTCAACCCTTCCAATTGAATGTTCTCTGTGAGTATTTCTAGGCACATACACATAGAAGATAATTAATCATCTTTTACTATAGCAATGCGGGCGAGCTGTTGTGAATGAGAAATTTGTAATGTCATTCATCCTTTAACCACAAAAACCCATGAAAGAAGTTTTTTTTAGAATTGAAAAAATTCTCATTTTTTTGCTGCTTGCTCGCTCGCTTGTTGTTGTTTGTTAAAATATTTTTATTTACATACATTTTTTCTTCCTTTCTCTCTATAGATGCGCCTGTTTGTAGGCCAGGTTTACCGCAAACATACAGTGTAGATCGAGGCGAAATTGCCAACATTAAATGTGAAGTTGAATCAAATCCAGCCGCACACGATTTCAGGTGGAAATTCAATACGACAGCATATGCTGACTTCATTGAGTTGCGTGCGACTAACGAAGAAGTGAAAAGTACTCTAGATTTTAAGCCGCAAAATGAAAATGACTATGGAACTGTTCTATGTTGGGGCATAAATTCAATTGGCATACAAACGGAGCCATGTGTATTTCAAATTGTACCAGCAGGAAAACCTGAACCACTGAGTAATTGCACGGTAGTTAATCAAACGCAGAGTTCATTTCAAGTTGCCTGTGTTGAAGGTTATGATGGCGGATTCCAGCAAGATTTCGTTGCTGAACTTTATTATGCTCGTGAGAAGTACATTACGACTTCAATATCATCGAGGTGAGTAGACAATTGTCTGTGAGAATTGATTGCTTCCTTTGAACCTTTGAGTTCAATCTTTGTCGTTATCTTTATTGCTTTTGCCTTTTTTCCCTTTTTTTTTGTTATTGTTCAATGCGTGTGAAAATATAATAGAGAATGAAGAGATTATATTGTATTTTGGAACTATTTATGGTGAAAAGAAGTATAGAGAAACTTATCGTGAAATTTTTTTTATTGGTTTAAACTTGAAGTTTAAGTTGAGTTGAACTAAAAATTGATTTTAATTTTTTGATCTCATCTTGATTTAAAAGTTTTGAACTTATCTTTTAATTTGATCTAATCTTTACAATTTTAATTGATCTGACAAATTTCAAAAAATATTCATTAATCTTCAATGAAGTCTTACTACCTACCTTACCTAAATATATAGGCATTATATTTCTAAGCTTTTAGTAAAAGTAATTTACTTTGGTCAAAAAATTTCAAAATCCAAATTTGCAATTTTGTAAAACTATTTTACGTTGATCTTAAAAATTTCAAAATAATCTTAATCAGAGTTGTTACAGGCGAAAATACAGGCGGCCTGTAAAAAAGGCACGCCTGTGAAAAAGGCCGCCTGTGAAAAAAATTTGACNTCTTTAATTAAAGACCATAAAAATTTTATTGATAGCTTAAAAGAAAGCTATGAGCATGAGAAATGAAAATCAGAAAGGATTGCATATCTTCGTGTTATCATTTTAGAACTGAAGTCATTTTAAAAAAAAGTCCATTTCTAAAAATTTTTATTTTTCGAAAAACAAAGGTATCTTGATGCGAAATATCAAAAAGAGTTCTCACGCCTTGAATTTTGTTAAAATATTTTACGTTGATCTTAAAATTTTTAAAATGATCGTAATTTCTGATCTTTAGAATTTTGATCTTGATTTTTTAAAAAATTGAACTTGATCTTAAATGTTCAATAATTTTTTGTCTGTTAATATTCTTTTAACTTCATATCTATTGCACAATAATAATAAAAGTAAACCTATGACACTTTCTCATCATCAATCTTTCTTTTTTTGATAGAGTTCCGATATTTGATTTAAAGGGATTGAATGCAGGTCAAGAGTATGACATTGTGCTATCAGCAACAAACAGAAAAGGAAGATCACCACCATTCGTATTATCTGCCTATACTTTAAAAATGCCCGAAAAACATACCGATATTGCGCTTTCTGTAACTACAGCATTAATGCAAAAAAGAGAAATTCTAATGATGGTTGCAGGCAGTATAGTTGGTCTTATAGTTATTGCATTATTGATAGCGATTGTGGCCAAAGTTCGAAATGGATCGCGTGGGATGGATACAAAGCCAATGACAGCATCAAGTCTTCCATCATTGCCAGGTGGTGGAAGTGATGATGTAAATATGGATCAGCAACATCACTTGCATTCACTTCATCAAGAATCACCTGATAGTTCAGACAAAAATCCTGATATAATTCCGCACACGACACTCGAAGAATGGCAAGAAGCCAACAAACAAATCTATGGTACAATGCACTATCGAATACCAACGACGGCATTTGCACCACTACCACCACATCATCATCTTCATCAGCAACAGCAGCAGCAGCCACAAACAGCTGCCTACAACAATCCCACCACAGCCAATGGCATGATTATTTATTCTGGCGCCACATTGGGTCGTCCTCATATGAATAATAATTTTAAGCGAATCGATTCTAATGGCATTTGTGCACAGCAGGTAAAGCAGTTATATCGATTTTATTTTTCCTTCTCTTCATTGTATGATTTACAACTTCCCGAATTGAAGTTCATGTTGTGTCTGAAATAATCGAATTTTCTACGCACAATTTATATTCAATTTTTGTTATACACAGAGAGAAAAAATTCAATATTGTCTTTTTTACAGTTTGATTTAGCATCACAACCATTACAACAGCAGCATTTTCAAAAGTATTATCTACAACAGCAACCGGGTCTGGTGATTGCGAGTTGTCAAGGTGGCTATCAAGCGCCATTAACAGGTTTAAATACAACACAACAGCATACAACATTAGATAGATTTCCAACGCCTCCCTCTCCATCATTATTCGTATCTGCCAGCTCAACTAATCCTGTTTGCAACTCTAATGAACCGGTAAGCATCCATGAGATTTATTGTTACTGTTTCCACATCGTTGGCCATTTTCCGCTCTTTTCTTTTCTCTCTCGCTGTATATTTTATTTTTATTCTGAAAATTTCTCAGTTTCACTCTATTTGGCTGACGATGATTTCTACTTTTTTTTTGTTCACTTATCCTTCTATTATATCATGCATACTTGAGAAAGATAGATAGAAAAAAGATTGAAGTGGTTAAGAGTTTAATTGGTAGTTTTATAAAGTTTGTGCAAAGATGAAAAAAATCATAAAGAAAGTTTTTATTGCATTCTTTTTAAATTTTTCTAGTCTATTAGAGAAAATAGATTAAATTTAAAACAATTATAATGTTTAAAATTTTAAAATAACCGACTTTTTTTGTTTGAAAAATTTTTAGTTCAAAAAAATACGTTAATAAATTTATAAAAGTTCTAAACTTTTTAATAAAATATTAAAAGATAATTTATTGATTTGAAAATTAAAGTTTTTATTGCAATTCAAAATTTTGTTAATTTTAAAATTCTAAAATTGGAAAATTTTTACTGTGTAAATAGCAAATTTTTTAAATTTGTGCTAAAAAATGTTCAAAACTCTTAAAAAATCGATAACTTAACTTTTTATTTCATTCCAAATAACTACAATTTTTATTTTGAAAATTTTGAAATCACTGAATATAAAAAAATATTTGAAATTCAAACATTTATGTACAAAAATTTCATTAAATTATTTCCATCTTAATTCAGAATTTTTGAATTGAAATTCGAAACAGAAAATTTTTACACTCAAACTTCAATGTCTTTTTTCTCATTCTCTTTAATTTTATCACATTATATTCTTTCATCCTACTAATAAAATTCCAACAATTTTAAAATAATACAATAAAATATTTTTATCTCTTTTCTTTTCACTGCCAAAACAAAAAAATTAATTTCCTTCCACTTTTTAAATTTTTCTATCGTCTACAGAGATCGATTTTAAAGTCTACAATATCTGAAGTACCATACAGCAGTCAACAGACAATGAGCAGTCATGAAACACCATTTTGAAATATTTTTACAATTTAATGGATTTATTTTTGCCAATAAAAAATAAAACTGAGCGAAAATAATGTGAAATTAATAAAATTAAAATTGAAAAGGGAGAGTAAAAAAAAGAATTGTACATGAGGTTGTTACAGACAAGAAAAGAATTATTGAAAAGTAATAAAAAAATGAACTTTTTCCAAAAACCAATAAATTCACAATTTAAAATTGAATTTTTTTATTGCAAAATAATTTTTCTATTTTTTTACAGACAATAATTGAAACTGTCTAGAACAAAAATTAACTTTCATCCAATTAGCACAATAAAAACTTTTATCCTAAGCTTATTTCAAAATTAAATGTCACACCCACAATGTCCACAATTTCAAACAAAACATTTCAATTGAAACTTTACATCATCAGCTTAAAAATTTTTTCAAGTAAAAAAATTTTTGTTTTTGTTCATTTCAGAGACTGAAATCGAATAAAAAAAATACACGTAACTCGACTAATTTTATTCGAGTTAGCATACAATTTCGGTCTCTGATTCAATTTAAGGCATGACTTACCTCTATGAAATCAGCTCAACTTTTATCCAAGTGGAATGATAAAAAACTGATATTTACACTAAATTGGTTGCAATTTTATTTAAACTTGGATTTAGAAAAATCATAATGAGGAATTTTAATCAAGAGAGATTAAATTTTTATTAAGGATTTAAATAAACACACTTTTGTCGTCCAGTTTAAATTTTAAACTAGCTTAATAAAAAAAAAGATTATATAAAATTTAATCAAGACCGATTTAAATTGGTTTTAGAGCATAGATTAAATCTAATCTACACTATTTCGATAATTCATTAAGATTTATTCTACAATTGAATGAATGTGACCAAAACTTAATTTTACATTTAAGATTTCCCTTTTCCATTGAAATTATAAATTATTAAAATCTTCATATCTTAAAATTTTTTAAAAGACAATAATTTTTTTATTACTAACTTCACAGAAGTCAACACGACTAATGTTGTACGAGCTCAAAAGTTTATTTTTAATGCCATGCCATAGATAGGAAAATCAATTTGAAAACCACATATGCATAGTTGATGCTATAGGAGAAAAAATCTATACTCGTTTTCAAAATTGAACATTCGATGGATTTATGTCATGCATTATTTCATTCATTCATTCCCTTGCTCTCCTTACTGCTTTTTTTGATAAAACATCAGTCAGTCTCAGTTGAATTTAAAGAAGAGCAAAGAGTGCAACAAAATTTATATGTTATAGTGAAATCCTTTTAGTGTGACATGAAATTTATATAAACAGCACTCATTTGACTTCGTTCAGCAGAAAATTTTCTTTTCTTATATTTCGATGAGTAATGTGATACAAAATATACAAGGTAAGAAGAAAGAAAAACTGATGAAAAAGCAGCTAATTGAATTAAAGGAAAAAAAGTAATTGATTGAACATGTGACGACGCACAAAATCGTGCTCATTGGAGCTGACGACATAAATTCCAGAAGAAAAAAAGCAATAGCACAAAAAAGAGATTTCTTTGGATTTTATTGGCATCTGTATAAATTTTCTCGTTATCGCTTTTCTTTCTCGTTTGTAACATTTCGCCTTTATTCTTTCTTTTTCTCCTTTACCTTTATTTGTTCTCACGTTGAAAAATTTCTCATGTACACGCACATTTATAGTTGAATGACATTTTTAGATGAGCATTGAAAGAATGAGGTTGAAATTGTCTCTTACTATTTTTATCTCTCTTAATATCTATTTTAATTTTTTTTAACGTCATAACCATTACCAAAATTTTTTAAAAAAATAGTTTTATTATTGAATTATTTAAAGAAATATGTCCGAAATTTTACACTATAAATATTTTTAAGTAACAATGTAAATGTAGCTTTTATCGATGCTGAAAACGTCATTGAAACTTTCAGACAACAATGTTTTTTTTTGCAAAATTTCAAAGCCAAAAAAATTTAAATTTATTCACAATCGAGTTTGTTTTATTTATTTGTTGACTAAAACTTGAATTTATATTTTTATATTTTGAATCAAAGTTAAGCGATGACTCTTATTTTGAGACTAAATATTTTGTGAATAATTTTTTATAGAAAAAATTTGTTTTTAAAAATTCTTTTGACATTTTTATTTTTACATTTTGTTTTGAATTTGAGAAGTTGAGTTGTGTCTTAAAATTTAAGTTGTGAGAAAAAAATGAAGTTTTTAAGGTAAAAAATTAAAATTTATAAAGCTGGGTGTTGCTCATATATTAGAAGAAATTTTGCAGATTTCTTTAAAATTTTAAAATAATTTTTTTAGGAAATTTACCAAAGTAAAGTTTATATTATTCCTTACATGAATTCTGAGAATTTCTACAAATAAAATTCCAGATATTTGATAATGAAATTCTATTCTAGATAATACCTTGAAATTTTCCGAAGAATTTTACAAAATTACTTTGTATATTTGAGTCATATGAAATATGATTCACATTTATTAAAATTTATAAAATTCATAAAATTACTTTTTGTTTTAAAAATTCTCAGATTTTTGCTATTTCTGATCCCTTGTGTTTCCGCAAATGAAATTTACTGTAATTTCGGAAATGTGAGATCAAGTGTTAATGCTAAAATTTATTATTGCATTCTTCATCAAGATCCTTCAATAACTTTACCTAACTCTGTCATAACAAAAGCAAATGGGACTCA
The DNA here is from genome assembly GCA_018290095.1 of Polypedilum vanderplanki. Lineage (NCBI taxonomy): Eukaryota > Metazoa > Arthropoda > Insecta > Diptera > Chironomidae > Polypedilum > Polypedilum vanderplanki. Next base: position 23,256,571 of record CM031381.1, on the reverse strand, counting down.
TCAACCATCCAAAAGTCATGCAGATGTTCAAGGATTTTATTCAACTTCATCATCAAAAATTATTCATTATATATCACATGGTCTTAGTAAAATATTTCCAAATTTAATTGCAATTGATATTGGAAATGGCCGCATAAAAGAAATTCATCAAAATGATTTTGAAGAATATCCAAATCTGAAACAACTTGATTCATATAACAATGACATAAAATATCTTGAAAAAAACCTTTTCAAATTCAACACCTAATTGCAACTTATCAATTTCAATAAAAACAAAATAAATTGAATTCACCCAAAAATTTCTGATCATTTAAGTCAACTAAAAGAACTTTGGTTAAATAGAAATCAATGTGTAGATGAAGCAAAAATCACAAAATCAGGAGTTTTTGAGTTAATAGAAAAAATCAAAGAAATTTGTTCACTTGCTTTTTATGAGTCAAAAACAATGAATGAAACAAACATCATCAATTTTTAGTCAATCAAAAATCAACTCACTGAAAAATCATTGATAATTTCAAGTTTAGAATCACAAATTAAAAATATGACAAATATGATGACAAAACACACAGAAATGAGTCAAAAAATTGAAAATCTTGAAACAAGGATGATTCAAAAATTTTTCTTCATTGCATTGCCTTTGATTTGTTTTTTCACTACAATTAATATCACCATGATTTATTTGTGCTGTCGTAAACATTTAGGCAAACGAAAAAGTTTAAAATCATCAAATAACATTGAAATTGAAGAAAGAAATTGTGAATAATTTTAAAGTTCATCACAATTTTTTGAGTCATACAGAATAATTGACAAACGTTTTATCATATTTTTGTTTTGAAATGCAATACAAAATTGAATGAAATTTAAACTTTCCTAAAATTTTGAAACTAATAAAATTTCTTTTAAAAATATTTTAACCTTCAGTGTCTATTAACAAAAAAAATAACGGTCAAAGATATTTTAAAAAAAATTTACTGAACACACTCCGCCATATTTATTTACGTTCAGAAAATTTTTCAATTGAATTTTTTTTGCAAATTGTCATTCTCAACAACAATTAGGCTCAATATAAAGTAAATTGTGCACGCTTGCATGATGTCTCAATTCGTTTAAAAGAAACCGGAATGCTCTAGCTTTTGTAATTTCCTAGATCTAAGTGTTCCAGTCGAACAGTCAGCCAGCGTAAAAGAATATATTAATTTAAAAAAGTTAAAAGGTGCAAAGTTTCCAGATTCGAATCTTTAAAGTTTAAATTATCTCTATCAGTACCTTGATTAATTCTTTAAAAGAATTGTACAATTATTAATTAAATTCCAGTCTTTTTGAAATATAATGAATGACAATCTTTATTGGAACTTCAAATATTTTGAATATTACTCAACCGTTATTTTTAAGTCAACAAAAATTTATTAGCAGAAGATTATGTAAATTGAATATCAATAACAAACACTCGCAGTACTTTTATACATCAAAATTTTATAAATATGATTTTGCCTATATTTTAAACTATTTTGATCAAAATATTTTAAACTATAAATCTATTTTTAAAACGATTCTAATAATTCTGTAATTTGTCAACATACACTGATCTAGGCACCAAAAATGCGCTAAAGTAATCCGATCTATGGCGGACACTTTCGGTATTATTTTTTTATAAATAGTTTTTTTTTTCAAATAATCATATTTTTCTGAATAAAATATTTGTTGCTAATAAGTGATGTAATTATTTTATTTTAATTATTAACTAAATATGTTACGAAAAGGAATATTTTTAAACAAACAGTTGCTGTAATGTTCACAATAATTAATATTTTATAAATATTTGTGAAAAATAATGATAAGTAATCTAAATAATTCACATATTCTCATATTAGAATATATGTTCTGATAATGAAAAATTTTTTTAAAATTTCTTATTATTAAAAGAAATATTAAGTTTTTAAATTTCATCCAAAATTCCCATTTGATCAAAATAAGGCAATATTTTTCTAAAAATTTTTGAAAACCTTTCATTTTTCATGATCTTTATACAAATTTTGGCTTTTTCATTTTCCGAATGATGATTTTTAAAATTGTTATCAGGTTTGTCACTAATCAGAGCAGGTATTATAGAAGATGCATAAACAAAACCTAAAATGAAAAAAGCATTTAAAATTGTGTAAAGAAGAAAACTGAATTTATACCATAAAATAACTTTTGATGAAATTCCATAATAAATTGATGAAGACTTGGAAATTCAGTCAAGTCATAATTAAAGTCTAAAAGAATTTTTTTCAACTCATAATAGTAGAACTGTAGCAATCTTTCAATATCTTTATGGTTATAAAGATCATCATTCAAAGATGTAAAAAAGAAATGATTCAAATCTAAAGCAATTGAGCCATAATGACAAAATTGGAAATCAAGCTACAATATTTAAAAATAAAAATATTATTCTTATCAAATTAACCAAAGTTTTACACTTAAACTTACAATAACAGCATCAGCAACATTTCCATTTTTATCATATTTAAACATCACATTTGTTGTCCACATATCTCCATGATTTAACACATTTAATTCATTTTTCTTCACATCAAAGCATCTTGTGGCATTTTCAATAAAATATTTTCGTAAATTTTTCATTTTCTTAGCATAAACTTCACAACCTTCCCATGTTGCAACTTCATCACCTGCTGCAGTGAAAAGCCTCAAACGAGGTTTATTGAACCCATCAATTTTTCTACTAAACATTCCCATATCAAAGTCGTCAAAAATTTGAGGGTTTTTTGCCAACATTTTCAGAGAAGCAGCATGAAATTTTGCAAGTTTACTCAATGATAATTTCATATGCTTTTCATCTAAACCAATTATTCTGTTAGTCGTTTGAAAATTTTCATCTTTTAAATCTTTAAAAATTAAAATTTTGTTCACTTTATCAACATAAATTACATTTAATATGATGCCATTTCCAAAAATCTTTTCCATTTCAGGAGCAATTTGTGAGAAAAATTTAATTTCTTTATTTTGAATGTCATAGCCATTCGGTCCAATTTTTTCAAGTTTGAATTCATTGTCAGAATCACTTTTTGCTACGATATTTATTGATTTAATTTGAAATTTTATTGTGATTCGATGAAGAGTCGAAAGAAATCCATCACCATGAGCATTACATGGTCCAATATTTAAATCTCTGACTAAAATTGAATTGCACTTGAAATATGAAATGAGAATTTCTTAAAAATAATTTTTTGTATAAATTAATGGACAAGACATTTTTTGATGTTAACAAATGAAAATGTTTTGCAAAACTGATGATGATTAAAGTATTTTCTAGTTTTTTATCTTATCTTTTAGTCAGATAATTAAAAGAAAAACTTTCCATGATTATTTTATCGTATTTGATTAAATGAATGATAAATTAGTTTTTTTGAATAATAAGAGTCAAATGTCGACGTCGGCAATTGTCAAGTAGCAATTCAAGTTGATTTACTCAAAAATGTCTCTAGTTTATTCAAATGAAATATAATTTAGTCCATATTTGGCAAATCAATATGAAAATCAATTATTCTTCAATTTACTAAAGTTTTGACCGAATTAAATTTTATCTGAATAAACTTAAGACATTTTTGAGTAAATCAACTTGAATTGCTACTTGACAATTGCCGACGTCGAAACTTGACTGTCGACGTCCAAGTACCGGACCATAAATTTCAATAATAAAATATAATAAGTAAAAGATTTTGACTTTTATATTTCTAGCAAAAAAAAAAAAAAAAACAAATTTGTCCTAAATCCCAAAGTAAAATAAACTTTCTTTTTTATTCTTCTCGTAAATCATTACAAGGGTACTTATTATAATTTTCTTTCTTTTTCCATTCTCTTTTATCCGATATGTCTTCCTCATCCATTTATTGTCTTGAAAGGTGGTGTCGCCTATAATTAATAGCTTGATATTTTAACAAGCAGGTCTAACAGGCAAACAAACAGGCCATAATAATGCGGAGCAAGAAAGTGTAAGAAAGCTAATCCAAAAGATGCGATGTGATGGTGGAAGTAGTAACAATTTTTATAAGAAGGAGAAAGAAAATGAGTGTACATAAAATATACTTTTTTATGCGTTGATATCTTCTCTTCTCTCTTTTATATATAAATATAGAATGTGTGTTGTCTGTAAGTGAGTTTTATATCGTAAAAAGTGAAAATGGAATAACAATGTTAATTAATTAAATCCACAGTAATATAACGCTAATATATGTTCATACATATCTCTCTACACTCTCTCTTTCTACATGACAGCCTTAGAAAAAAAAGAAGCTAAAAGTTGATCACGGTGTGATAGCGAAAAGCAGGTTTATGACATAAAAGGTTGAGGCGTTGGCAATAAAAAGCAGCAAGCGGAAAAGAGAAGGAGAAATAAAATTAATTGCTGCATAATAGAAGCAGAAATTTTTCCTTAATCTTTTGGTTAAAATCTTAGAAGTCATTTTTAGCGCATTTTACTAACATATTCGGAAAAAAATGGTTCGATTGTTTACAGTTTGACTGTCTTTTAATTTAATTGAAATTGGCCATAATTTAATTATGTACTTTGGTAAATATATAATTATTTTTAAAAAAGATTTATGTTTTCTTCAATTACTTTTTAGTTCTGATTATAACTTATGATTTATTATAAAATTGCCGTGTTTTTTTTTTCAAGTTATTACCAATTCAAGTAAGAAACTTAAATAAAAAAGTCAAGTCAATTAAATCAAATCAAGTTGTAAAAATTTAGTCAAGTATCAAATCAAGTTAAATATAATCAAGTCAAGTGCAATCAAATCAACTCAAATTATTTTTCTAAAAAATTACAAAATAAAATTCAAAACTGAGTAAATCGTAAAGCAATGTATTAATAATTCATTTTCCTTATTAAAATGCGCTAATATTGCCTTAGCTACAATAAATAGTTGAGTTTTATTGTCACAATTGTAATTTCAACACGCGTTTACTTTCTTTACTATCGTGCATAATTTTAATAACTTTTCTCGCGTTTCTTGCTAGTTTCTCGAATTAATGATGTTCTAGAGCGCGCCTTCATTCGTGCTTAACTTGGTAATTGGAATGAGAAAATTGTTTGCTTACTTAAAATAAGAAATTTTCTTTTTAATCTCTTTTTCCTTCTAAAATTAGAAACAAAGCATCACATACACACATTGTGAGTTTCAGAAATGATTAAAATTTTCGCATATTTGCTTTCATATCATGCATCAAAAATCATTCAATCAATTTTCTACTACTAAAATTGAAATTTCTCTCTCTTGATGAATTGAATATTTGCACGATGAAAATTGAATAGATGTAGTTGGAAGGGATTCATTATTTTTCTCTATAAAATCAAATAAATATCAATTTTGGAACAATGGATTTTTCAATTACACATTTCTACTGCTGCTACATTTTGTTTCATATGAAATACAAAGCTTAAATTTTAAAATTCCCTTTTTGCACAATTCAATGGCATTGTTTATATAATTTTACTTTGATTGATGTTTAAATGAAATTTTCAATATTTTCAGACTAATATAAAATTTATGAATAGAAAATTTTCAATTTCAATGCGAAACCTACAAACCTAAATTTTCAATATGAACTTTTGGCATTTATGAAAATTCTAAGAATATTTTCTTAGATCTTAGCTGTAAAACTTCAAATAAATTTTAAATATCAAGAGCAAATGAAGGTTTTTAGCTTGAAATCCTTTTGTGAAAAATTCAAATAAACTCTAAAAGAGCAATTGGAACATTTCCTAAAAAATTTTGTACAAAGGCTTTAAATTAAAATGTTTTAGCTGAAGTTGAAAATTATATGGAAAGTACACGGAGAAAAATTTTTTATAACTGGCATAAAGTTTTTAAAATTTGTCCCTATAAAGCCAAATTTATTAGCCTTAAAAAGAAAAGTTATAAGTGTTATAAATTTTTTTTTGAAAGTTTTAAAAGTTTCATAACAGTATACTGTTTTTATAACTGTCATAAAAAAAATAAAACACTTATAAATTTTTTTTAAGACTAATAAATTTGACTTTATAGGGACAAATTTTAAAAACTTTATGCCAGTTATAAAACATTTTTCTACGTGTAAAATTACTTTTTCTCAATTATTCAGGTTAAGAATGTTTTCTGTTGAAATTTAAATACTGCGCGATAGATTTAACATAAATTTATTTCAATTTAAAGTGATTAATTGTTAAATTATTATTTACAAAAGTGTAAAAATTCAGCTACAAAAAAATCTAAATAGCTACATATATCTAAAAATAATTTAAAAAAGCTGTCAATCAGACAAAAAATCTTAAACTTAAATTTTGAGCTTTAGAAGTATGCAAGAAATTGAAGCAAGAATGTTAAAAAAAACCAGTAAAGTTAAATTGTAGTAACTAGTGTCAAAAACTTTTGTCAAATTTTTCTGTCTCGTATAAAATATTTTGGTCTTGATTAAATTGTTTCAAATATCGAGAACAAAGTTGACTCTTTATAAAACCATTAAGTATCGAAAACCAAGAATTTAAAAGCAAGCTAAAGAGTCAATAGTGAAAAATAGATAAAGAATAGAAAACGGAGATTTGCTTAAATGGATTTTCAGTTTCTTTTTTACTCTAAAGTTTTTTTTATCTCATACAATGATGTTGAAACAATAGAGAGAGAGAAAGAAAAAATTTAAATAATTCTTAGAGACTCACTCTCAAGTAGTTCAATCACTAAATAACTTTAATGCAAAATTCATGTTTTCTTTTTTGTCCAAAAAGAGCGAGAAACGAACGGGCGAGTAAAGAAGAGAAAAATTCAATTAAATTTAAATGATATTGATAAGTAGTCGCACGAGCTATTAGTGAACATCCTTATCATGCCTTTATATTTTGAGTAAATCTCATTTAATTTTCTCACTCCATTCTTAAGCAATATCTTAGAGTAGTCGTGACCTTAAAACAATGTTTTATGGCGCATTGATTGAATTACTTATCTTAGTGGCAGAAGTGCCTGACTCTGTGTATTATACCAGCATAAATTCTCATTCACTTGGCATATTTATTGATGTTTATTCTTTTCAATGAAATTTCCTTTTTTTAGCTCGCGATGCTGCTCTTGCTGTGTTATGCATATAACAACAAAGCACAGAACAGATCTGAATTGAAAGTAAATTTTATTATAATGACGGTATTAAAGAACAGCAAATTGGCCCCTAACATACACACTTATTCACTCGCTTACTTTATATATGAATTTGCCAATGTAAACTTTTTTCTGCTCCCTCTTATTGCTTTTGCTTGCTTTTATCGATATCGATATCCAATATTCATATTTCTTTACGCATTATTACAATAGCAATATTAACAAATTTTTTTCTCATCGTCGCTCTTTCATTGCTTCCCCTTATATACTTATACACACATCACAAGCAACGATGCGATGAGAGTTTCCTGCCAGTCGAATTTAAACACCTCAAATTTATTCCAACAACAACAAATTTTTTTTTCAACGCAATTTTTACACAGGCAATAAATTTTCATCAAGAACTGAAGTAAGAAAGGTGAAGATGAGAATAAAATAAAAAAAAGTAGAAGGAGTTGAAACTTGTTTATATTTTTTTCCTGGAAATGAACCGATTTTTCAGAATATAAGGAAATTTTCAAATTTAATTTGATATAACGGTTTTAAAAAATTTGAATTTTTTAATTACAAAATAACGCTTGAAAAAAAGTTTTTAAAAAATGATTTTTAAGTTCTTGAATATTTAATTTAAAAATAACGGATTTAAAAAATTTCAATTCCTAATAAATTTTTCAAACAAAATTTTCCTCTTCTTTCTATTAAAGAATAAAACATTCACATAAAAAATCAACTCAGCAAGTGAAAGCGGATTGAATAAAGCTCATCGTGTAACATAACACGTAAGAAAGCAAAAAAAAAAAATTTAGAAAAAGAGAGAGAGAAAGAAAAACATGTTGGTGAAGCATACTTCAATAAATCAATGTAAAAAATCCTTCCGAATTGAATTGCGACGAAATTTTTTTTTATTTTTTCGTTCAATATAGCACACAATATTTTCAGCTTGCGGGATGAAAAGAGAGAAAGAAAAGCGACAAAAGAATCGGAAATGAAATCAAATGGAGACGAGTTAAGACAATATAAAAAATTTCTTTCAATTCACAATTACATTAGAATCTCATCGATTTGGCAGCTGCTTGAAATATGTGCTTGCTCGTAGTCTTATTCGTCGAAGTTTGAGGTATATGTGAGGGTTAAAAGAGAAGACCTTTGTCAAGCTAGCAAGATTTTTTTGAAAGTACTTTTTGATCAAAATTTTTCCGTAATTATCATCGAATATGATTTAAATTAATCTTCAATATTTTAATCTACATTTAAAGGTTATTGGAATTAAATTTAATCTGATTTTTAATCAACAGAAAAAACGTGGATTAAATTAAAACTGAAGAATTTGTTAAATCTTGAAATATTTTAACCAAAAAAGTTGTACTAACTTCATTAGAGTAAAGAGAAAAGATATTTTGAGGCATTACAGATGAAACTTTTGCTAGCTTTTATTTAAATCTCGGCTTTTCTATGATTTTAGGTAAAAGACACGAAAATGAAAAGTTTTCTTCTTATAAAACTTTCTCATTTCACCTTAAAGTTAGTTAGTAACTTGAGCCTCTTTTCTCACACTCTTGCCATTAAAAAGATCTAATTTCACTAATCGCATGGCATTAGAAAAAAGTTCACGAAACTTAAATTTCAAGGTTCGTTTGCTCTATGGACTCGTAAGCCATCATTAAGTCATTTATTTTATCGATCTTAAATGAGCAAGCAATTCTCTTACTGTCGCAATTATCATCGTGGTGTAAATAACATAGAAGCAGATAGAGAGAAGTTAGCAATAGCATCATGGATATAATCTTTCTGCCAATCTAAATGGCCTTAAAGTGCCATCACATTATCGGTTTAATTACCTGCTTTTTCTTTTTTTCTTACTCTCTCGTTATTTATGCAGTTGTCGATAATAGAAAAGTATTAAGTCTGTTTATACTTACACCTTTTAATACTATACTCTTCTCTTACTAACCAGTTGGTAACAGTGGATTAGATATTAAATTGATTCTATATCTGATTTAGAAAATTAACAAAAGAAAATTTAAGAAAAGTTTTTATGTTTTCCCAATGTTTTAAAACAATCTCTGAATTTAAGACGACAATGAGTTTGTTAGAATTACTAAATGGACGAAAAATTCACAATTTTAATTTTCTGTAATATTTTATTAAAAATTTATTGAAAATTCTGAAAAGTCAATTTTTAACAACAAAAGTTTTTTTTACAAAAAAACGATATCAATTTATCAAAAAATTCATGATTGCCATATTTCAGGTGTGCACATAAGAGGATCAAAGTTTATTTCTATCACTAAAGTGTGCATCATCTAACAATTGTTTACTTTTCTCTCAACAGAAAAAAACAAAAAGCGTTCTCTCATAAGAGTAAAAATATTTTTCCTATATGTCACTATTTCAATAGCACTTTTTGTATATGCTCTGACATCGTCCGTTAAATTTTGATTTATAAAATATGATAGTTTCTGAATTGCCTTTCAATATGTTCCACACATACACACACTCAGTCTCAACCCATATTTCCTCTGTAGCATAACATAGAGAAAAGTCAGTCATTCGCACAATATATAATGGTTATTGTTGGCTGATGATGATGCAAAAAAAAAGTTTTTTTTCGTTTTCTGTTCTCAAATGAACAGCAGCAAAAGGCATGGCAAGCAGGAAGGCTAGTTGAAATTTATATGCATGCATTGGCTTCCGGATGACCATTCCGTTGACAAGCGCATGCATTGATCATAAATTATTGACAAAAATTGAAAGATTTTGACAGGCATTCAATAAAACACCAAAAATGCCAGAGGGGTGTTACTGCCAAAGCTTAAAAACAAATATTGCATAATGCTACGCATATGGTGATAAATTTTACAGAAAATATGAATTTTATAGAAAAAAAGAAGCGAAACTATTGTATTAGCTCTTTCACGCTCTTGCTTCTGCTGCTAAAAAAGAAAGCCAACAAAAACATACAGAGCAGCTTTTATGGCACCAGTATTATGGAATTTTTATAGTTCGCGTTGCTATCAAAAACAGATTTTTTTAAATAACACACAGAAAAGAGTCATTCATCCAAAAATGGCAAAGGAATGTCATATAACCATTATAACATCAACATCAAGCAGGACAATATGCTTGTGAAAGAATAAATTAAGATGAGAAAAGAGGAGAAGAAAAAATTGTTATTTTAAGTGATAATTTCACCACGGAGATTGCTTTCATAAATTAGCTTTCTCTGTTGTAGATGAAGATGAGAGAGACAAAGATTTAAGGGGATGAAAATAATACGAAAAAAAATTTTTCATAATAACGGTTTTTGAAATTTAAAAAATTGGAATTTAAAATTATCGTTATTTTGAAATTTACTTTAAACATATAAAAATGTTTAGAGTGATATTTAATTGTTATTGAATTTAGTTTTCTGAATTTTTATTATCCAAAATTTAAATTTTAAAAAACCGTTATTTTCATAAAAGTCATTTTTAAATTTGAAAAAATCGTTAAAATTACAAAAAACATTCTTTAAAAATTGTCATTTTTTCACACACAAAAAAGCTATTTTATTTCCTAACAATAAATGAATGTTCATTTTCTTCTCTTCCATCCCTATCATTCTGTCTCGCTTTTCTTAGGTTAGGTAAAATCATTTTATAATGAGCAGAAAATGTGCTTTCGCCTCAGAAGCTCAACTGTGAAATAATAAAGTTAAGTAGCTGTGCAGAAAATTGAGGCCATTCTTTATACAAAAGCTGTCTCTACTTCTTTTTTTTCTTACTAACCAAGATAGAAAATGAATCACTCTTTGCTATAGATACAACATAGCTAAATCATTAGTTAATGTGCCGAGGCGAAGGAAGTTGTGTGTGAGAAAAATGAAAAATAAATTTCAGTTCAGAACCGTAAACAGTGAAAGGAAAGGAAAATAATAAAAAGAGTAAAAGAGTGCGGTTTTGCACACAACTGCCAACTTGCCTCATTATAAAAATTAAACAAAAGAAAGAAATAAAACTTTTGTAATTATATATCATAGTTGTAACTTAAGAATGAAAATTTGAGTTTTATTGTTACGGATTTTGTATTTTTCGAACATTTTACATTGTAACGTATTTTAAATTCAAAAAACCGTTAAAACAATTTTTTAATTTAGCAATTGTAAAATTAACACAAATTTTTAAAATTGTTTGAAAATTGTAATAAATTTGAAAATACAAATTTATCATAACAATTTTAAAAATATCAAATTTTTAAAATTCAAAAGTTCGTTACAAATAATCATATTAAAAATTTTAATCTTTAACAATTGTCTAAAAACAGTTTGAAACTAAAATAAAATAACTTAGTTTAAAAATTCTGAATGGACGACGATAGATGACGATGAAAGTTTACACGCTGTGCTGACATCTTCAAACATTTAGTAGTGCCAGTTGATTACCGAAAAAAAAACTACATGAAAAAAGTTCTTTTCTCTAACACATACATACATACAGATCTCTATTCATAGAAGCAGAACATATTGTTATGTAGCACAACTGCTGATGGTGCTGGCTTGCTTCTGTTTGCGCTGTCGTTGCTGAGTTCATTGTTAAGCAAGAGCACAAAAGAATGAATTTATACACACTCTTCTTGCATGCATTATGAAACAGCATGAAGGCATAGCAAGAAGAGCACAAAATTAAACGGACTGTGACACAGAAAAGACAGCGGAGAGTTGGAAAACAGCACAATAATTGTCTTGGAAGTTTAATTAATTGTGACATTTTACGTTAGTTTTTCACTCGCACATTTCCTGTGTCGCATGCATGCACTCTGACAAGCAAACAACAAAAAAATTCCTGGAGTTAAAGACAAAATTTCCTATGGCGAACAAAAATTTTTTCTTTCTTTTTTTACAACAATTAAATGAAAATTTATGTTCAGAAAATTGTACCGCATTTTGTGCGATAAGTACTGCATGCTTTATAGAGAGAGAGAATTCAGAAGATTAGTCTAACTTGCACACACACATATTCACAAATTGTTTTTCGCTTGATAATTTATGAGCGATGCTTTCATTTCACTCTATCATAATGTTCACATATTAAGCCAAAGTTCTGCCTTTTTCTTATCAACACACATTATTGAGATGAATTTTTTTCTTTCTATAGCTTGCTCTCTTGCTGTGAGATTTTTCTTCTTTTTATTTTCATTCATTTGGCGCGTGTATGTGAATGAATGTGATTACTTACTTCTCCTCCTTTTATCTTGACCTCCTCATGTGACTTACTTATATATCATCAAAAAAGAAAAAGAAAGTTGCTTGTTAGGTGAAATAAAATTGTATGAATGTTTACGTCATTTAAAATATTTATGAAGGAATGTAGGCTGTGAAAATATGTAGAAGGTGTAACTGACGTGAAATAAATTAAATCTTTGAAGGTAAAAAAGTTTGATTAGGAAAACAAAATTCTTGGAAATTTTATTTTTATCTTATATTGAAGATTAAGTCAATTATCGTTATTTTCACAAGTTAGCAACAATTTTTTGAGTATTAGGAATTTTCAAAAATATTTTTTAAAGCAATCAAACTTGATCCGTAGTATTTTGAAACTGGAATCTAGCATAGATTAATTTTAAGCCTCAGAGATTACCCTAGTGATTAAATTATATCTAAAGCAATTTAAATCCGAAAATTATGATTAAAATAGGATTAAATTTGATCTCTTCTGATTAAATATTTGAATGTGTTTTAAAAAATATTATTGAAAAAATCTACATTTTTTTTAATTTATACAATTTTTATTCAAAATAATTAAAACTTTGCTATTGAAATTCTTCTTCATTCTCTTCAGCAGAATAACAAGTAAGGACATTGTAAGAACTTGTAAATTGCTGCAAATTCGTTTCAGGATTAATAAATGACAAACCTTTACCAAAATGAACTTTTCCAACTACAGTATTGTCATTGATTCGTGTCATTCCAATATAAATTTGATTATTTTGAAATTTCAAAGCATTTTTAACTTTCTCACCATTTCTTGATGGTTGCCATTTATAAAAATCTTTTTGATTTTTCACTAAATATTCAACTTTTGTTGAATTATCAAAAACTGAAGCTCTTGTGACTTCATTTATGTAATAAAGTCCAGAATTTGTTTGCAATCGACCTAAACCATAATTGCAAGTATTAATTCCTTTATATAAAATTCTTCCTATGTAATTTGAACCATCAATGCTAAAACTATCATTTAATTGTCCTGAATTGACATCAAATTTTCTCCACTGTTGCGTACATTGATATTTTGGCCATGGATCACAAACTAAAATTTCATAATCAGAATAAAATTGATTGTTTCCATTTTCATCAGCAAAAGCAGCTAATGGTGGTGCTACCCATCCAATTTTCATTTTTCCATTAATTTTTAGTCTTGCAATTAGCATGAAAAAACTTCCAACATCATTTCGCACAAAAACAGCATTGCTTGGAATTGATCCATCAAAAACAATCCAGTCATAAGTGTAATTTAAATTATTTGCCAAATAATAACTGCCATTGGTCATTAAAAAATCTTTTGCTTGCTTATTAACATACAGACCGGATGGTGAAGTTGTTTGAATTCTTCCTGGAAAGAAAATGTCTAGAGTTTTTCCTTTTCCAACATAAGCCTGATTGTCACAGCCGTAAAGTCCTGCTGAGATTCCATTTTTCATTGGTGCATTGTCATTATTGTAAGGTAGCCAGTTATTTACTAAAAAATGGACAGATTTTAGATTTTAAAACTTTTAAAAGAATTGTCAATTACCACAACCACTTGGTGAATCAATATTAGGAAATGAACTAGCAGGAAGTGACGGTGTAGGAATTTTTTCTTCGTCTGTAAAATAAAATTTTAAATAACAGGAAATTTCAATAGTTTAAATCACATTAAATTTAGTCAACTCGATAGCAAGTTAAGTTATGATCAAGTTTAAATGAAATTTTGTACTCAAGTAATTTAAATCTCGAATCAACTTGACTTTTATCAAACAGGTTGGTAATCACATTGCCAAATTCGAAATCAGACAAATAATTAAAATTTCAAAAATTAAATTTATTACTTACATTTCGAACTACTACAAGTTAAAACTTCATAACCTTCAGTAGCACTTTTTCCAAAACCATTTTCATCGGCATAAAACATCACACCTGCAGCAGGTATAACAAGACCAATCATAACAATGTCATTTTTCCTAATTCTTCCAATATACAAATCAAATTTATTTACATCATAACCAACATCAATTGCAAATGGTACAATTTGTCCATGACTTGAATTAACCCATTTGTATTTGTGATTTGGATTGTTGTACAAATACCAAATTGAATTGCTGTCGTTTGAAAATATTCCTGGACCAGCTGCATTGTATAAAATTACTCCAGGCGGTTCAAGTTGAAGTCGAGTGATTTGATAAGCAATTTTGTTGAAAACACTGAGAGCTATATAAGCTTCTTTACCTGGTGCATATTGACCTGCAGAGATTCCATGTTCAACTGGTTCGTTGTCGAGATGGTAAGGATAGAATTTATTGGCTTTGAGAGATTGATAGAAAAGTAACGAAGAAGTAAAAACATAGAAATTTAAACAAAATTAATCAAAATTTTCAAAAGAAGCTTTTGAATTTAATAAAAACTCACCACACTCAAATGAATAAATTTTTTCCTCACTGTCGCTAATAACATATTTTGCATTAACTAGAATAAGATAAACATAAAAAATAGATGGTATAATAATTTTAATTCTTTAATGATTTTATTTAATTTTAACTTACAAATAAAAATAAAGACAAAAAATTTCATGTTCATCCTAATGATTTTCTCAATTTAAACTGATCAAAATTGTGTTTTTGCTTTTGTTGTTTGTCATCACTAAAGTTATTGTACAGCTGCTGCTGGACGTAAACAACATATGGTATGAACTAGCAAATTTATCTTTAAATTTCATTTGTAAATAAACAATTTAAAATAGATCAACTTTTGGTAAACAATTTCTTTCCATAATAAAGTGAAATTCATTAAAGAAAAAACAATGCGGAAAAGAAACTTAATTCAGCATAAAGACATGATAAAAATTACATGATATTTGATGCAAAACAAATCTCGTTAATTCATAAACATTTCCCTTTTAATCCTTCTTAGAATCCAGAACAGAAAACAACACAAAAAATAGCTTCAGATAATAGAATGAAATTTCATCTTCTATCACAATTTTATTAATTCGCTTTCTTAGTGAAAAATCAATGAGCCAGCTCATTTTTTTGCCCACAAGATACTCATTTCATTCAATATGTATGAAATGCAATGCACGAGAGTTCTCTAAAAGAAAAAGCAAAATGTCAAATCTTGATATCATCAAATCGTCCGCTCGTCATTTATCTCTGTACTCTGTGCTGTGATGCCTTTTTCTTGGAACAGCAAAAGTTGATGGGTGAATGGAGGGAGAAAATCAAGATTAATTCAATTATTTATGCTCAAGCATGAGCTTCAGATTAAGCTTCGATTCATGAAAAATTGAATCAACGTCAAATCTCAAATCGGATAAGTCAAAATACGAACTTGAATATTTTGTAAGAAATTTCAAGAAAAATTTTCTTTTTATTCATGAAAATAATGATGACCGAAGATAACAAAATTACTAAAGAGCATCAGTAGCAGCAATAGCGAAGAGTGTTATGATAAGAGTTGAGCATTAATAGAATTTACTGCTCCTTTTTATTCCTTTTCAAGAGTGATTTTGCTAAAAAAATTTGCTTTCAACGACACTTTATAAAAAAAAAATTTTATGACAGATTTTTAAGAATTTGTTATTGCATATAATTTGATATGTGCGTGATTATGGATTAAATCAGTGCAGTAACTTTTGAACGTCATTGTATATGCTTTGAATAGAAATAGAGTAAGAATAAATTGAAATAAATTTATGTAAATTGCATTTTGCTTTATTTCGAGTGAATGCATGAGAATTTGGGATTGAGATAATGTTGATTATGTGATTTAAATGGAATAAAATGGAGATTTGTGAAAGTTAAATTGATGGAAATCAGATGAGTAAAAATTAAAATTTATTGGTTTGGTTTATAAAATATTTTGACGATTTTGAAATAACGATTATTTTTAAAATTTTAAAGTGTTTTAAATGTCGGTCATTTTAAATTTGAATTTTTAATAATTAACCGTTATTTTTAAAATTCTAATATTTAAAAATAACTGAAATCAATTTTTATATAACCACCACTTTTTCGAATTTTTTTCAAAAATATACTATTTAAAAATTTAAAAAAACCGTTATTTTAAACTATTATTTAAAGATTACCGGCTAATAAAAATTTAAAATAGTTTACAATATTTTCAAGTAGATTTTAGCAAATTTTAAACATTTTCTTTTTTTAAAATTTTAATATTAATTTGAAAAAAATTTGCTTATATCACAGTC
This sequence comes from Polypedilum vanderplanki, assembly GCA_018290095.1. Classification (NCBI taxonomy): domain Eukaryota; kingdom Metazoa; phylum Arthropoda; class Insecta; order Diptera; family Chironomidae; genus Polypedilum; species Polypedilum vanderplanki. The sequence goes on along the minus strand of CM031381.1, from coordinate 23,240,007 downwards.
ATTGATAGATTCAATTTTATAATAACAAAATCATTCGTCTTTAAAAAGCTTTAAAGCTTTTAAACTTTAATTTCTGAGATTGAATGTTTTCCATTATATCAATTTAGATATGTTAAATAACTTAGCAGCATTAGTAGTAGAAAGAGTAAGGAGGAGAATGATTGACCAAAAATATATGCAAATGATGTTCTAGTCTGCAATTTTGGAAAATAATATGTTAATGACGAAAACCATCTACTCTCTTCCGGTTGTCTGCTATAGTAGCAAATAGCGGTTAGATACATTAACCCATATCTCTATCATCATCACAAAAGAGAGTGAAATTGTTGGTAAAGGGTATAAAATAATAGAAGAATGAATAATAAAATCAAGATGATTATATGTGAAGAGAAAAAATAAGAATGGACAACGACAAGATAGAAGAAGAAGAAGAAAATTTAATTTTCCTAATGATCTCAAAAGCAGTAGTAACCAAAAACAGAGATGATGATTATTATTAAAGATTTCTTCAACCAGCATTTTCCTTACTTGTAATATTTACAGATATTTATCAATATAATTAAAGAATTTGCATATTTCAAGCACAAGAGAACGAAAGAGTCATGGAATGTTTCGGAAATCGGATATGAAATATTCTTGCTTCACTTACTGTTTCAACTGATATTATGATATACACACTATTATACAGAGAAAACCCCAGCGATGAAAAACGATATTAAATCGATTTACTACAGCATCAGCACAACAAATGAAAAAAGGGATGCAGAAAAAAAGCGAGAAAAGAAAATTGAATTTTCGTTCATAAATTATTCGAATAAAATTGAATGTAAATTGCGCGTACAAAATTTGATTACTGTTGGCAGTTCAAGTACAACATTTTTTTAATACTCACCATTCAATCATTATAAGTATACAAAATAAAATTTATTTTTTTTCTCAGACATAACATGAACTTCAATTCGGAAGTTGTAAATCATACTGAAGGGAATAAAATCGATATGTATAACATTTACCTGCTATATAATCAAATGCCATAAGAATTGATACGCTTAAAAATTATTATTCATATGAGGACGACCCAATCTGGCGCCAGAATAAATAATCATGCCATTGGCGATGTTTAAGGCAGCTGTTTTGAAGATATCGATTAAGATGATATGGAAAATTATTTGGAAATAAAAAATTTGTAAATATCTGTCGGGAAGGCAAAATAATGTTTAATAGCGCGAGATGAAGTAGTGATTCAAATTAATTTACAAATTTGGACTTAATTGAATTTCATTTGAATGATTCAGAGACATTTTTGAGTAAATCAACTTGAATTGCTCCTTGACAATTTTCAGTGGGCAAGTGCGAACCATGAAAAAAGTAGAATAGATTTTTTAAACTCTCAAAAAGGTAAAGTCAAATTTTCTATCGAAAATCTTTCATTAAAATTTTGTTTCTTTGACTAAAGAAAGTGACCAAAGACTGCAAATTTAATTTAATTTGCCATTGCACAATATAAAGTGATAAGTTTGCCAGTTGTTAAATCTTATTACACTTGATTGAACTTGATTCTGTCAATAATTTAATCATCAGTCAAAGTTTATCAATGAAAGTTTGTATTCTCTAATTAAATTATATCAATGCAAATAGTTTCATTCTTATGTTTATAAAATCAATCAATTAAATTTCAAACTTTCTCTCTTCCGCTCTGATGAACATCATCATTAGCGAGAAAGTGTGAAAATGTAAAAAAAACTTTGTCATTTCAAACTTTTCATTGTCTTAAAAAGAGAGATTTTCACTCTTACACTCTAATTGCAAACTTCCGCGAACTTCACTTCAAAATGAGACTGTGATGAAATATGTTGATGTATGAACATCATGTCAAGACAAATATAGAATAATGATGATGTTCTTCTTGCCAACAATGCAATGCAAAAAAACTAATGAATGAAAATTTTTCTCTTTCTTCATTGTCACTGTCAGAGTGTTGAATGTGTTTTTTTTTTCAACCGTAAAATTATCATGCAAACATTCATAAATTTACATGAAATTTTCATCAATAAACATGTTGTCTTGAGAGAGAAATCGAAAAACGTGCACATCATAAAAATTGAAAGATGAAAATTTTTTACTCTTTTTATTATTGAAGAAAAAATGAAAAATTTGCATCACAAAAGATGATTTTATGTGGGAATGAACATTGAAAATATAAATGCATAAAAGCATTTTGTGTATGCAATAACCATTGACTGCATATTGAGTGAATTTTGATGTGAACCGGTTGAGAGTGAGAAGAATAAATTTTCTCAAATGCTGCATGTTTTGCACTTATTTTGTATGTACATGAGCACTTTTTAAAATGAGATATTAGGATAAAAATCTAACAGATTAAATTTTAATGAAAAATTAAAAGTAAAGTAGTTTTGAGTAAAATATAAACCCATTAAACTTTGTGATTGGAAATTAAAATGTTCTCAAAATCAACTTTTATTTCTAAATCGTAAACATTTTATGTTCAAAAAAGTCAAAATCAAATTCAAGTTCAAAATTTTTCAAGATCAAAAATTAGGTTCAAAATTGAAATTTTATTCGAATCGTCAAATTTGGAAAATTCAAAGTTAAAATGCAAAGTGTGGAAACTCCGAGATCTTAAGAGATCTTAGTTTCATATCAAAAAAATACAATTTCTATATTAAATTTAATAAAGAAACACAAATGTTCATATGGGTTTGTTGCTTTGTTTTTAAAAGAATTAAAAATTTTAACTAGAAAAAAGTTCCAAGCTCTGCAAAACTTGTTTTGTCGATCTTAACAGGAAATGAAACTACAATGTTCCATCTATTTCCTATATACAAGCTTTTACTTCATACATGAACAATGTAAATCCCTAAATGTGTTCAGAGAAACGAAAGAAAATGCAAAAAAGCGAGTAGAAGAAAATACAAATATAAACTTCAACATAATAAATGTCTCGAATGGTGGTTTTTATATCTTTAAAGGTGAAATTTCATGCAACAAAGTAAGAAATAAAGAGAGTGGGAAATTTATCCGCCTTCTCTTTTACAAATAAATTTTCTTTTCTTTTATTTTTCACATACGAATGTCAGAAACAGTAAAACAAAATTTACACACTCTTTGAGGCAATGAAACCTACAGTGAAACACTCACATACTGTACCGTGGAAGTAAATTTATTTTTATTGTGACAGCATTAAAGCACGACGAATTACTCTAAAAGGACTCATTCAAATATACACAATGAATTCGCGCTATTTTCTTTTCTTTTCTTTCGCTATTATTGTTATGAAATGAGCACCTTCCTCTCTTTCAATATTGATTTTTGTAGCAGCATTTATTTCTTCATAAAATCAGTTAACGGAAGGATCATGCATGACATCATTTCTTGCTCGTAATGAACAGCAGAGAAAAAAAAATTCTTTCCACTCTTTCAAACTCCCACGATATAGTAGCGTTTAAGTGTCAGAATGCTTTTATGCGATATGGATCAAAGTGAGCTCTCATTTTTTTGCTTGTTCCCTTTAAAAGCACACTCGATGTCAACTTTAATTCCATACACTATTTGGCATTTCATTCGTTGACAGCGACTTGGCTGCATTCACTTTCCTTATAAGAACTCAATCCGCAATCAGTGTATATGAAATCTTTCTCTTTCTTTTTAACGCTTTGCTTTTTTAATTCATTTTTGTCACACCGTGATTTTTTTAGAACTTTTAGTTTGTTTATTTACAAAACATTTACCGATAGGAAAAACATTCCGAGAAGATAAAATTTTATTTTTTAAAATTTCCGTTGATTTTTCTTTTTTTCAATGATGAAAGTGCGAATATGCTCTTTTAATGTCATTTCAACTTAATCCTACCACTTCAATTGTACTAACCAGCCAAGCCCTCAAACACAATCGCATTTTTATCTCTTATTTCAGCTCAAAGTGGAATTAACTTGAGCTCTTCTTTCTTTATTCTTTTTCATATACTCTCAATAGAACAAAAAAAGACACACAATTTTTCTCCTTTGCTACTGCTGCCTTTCCGGCTTGAAGCATTTCATTTGATAAAAAAGGTCATTGAATTTCACTGCACTATATATAAAAAAATATTTTTTTCGCCTTGACTCATTCACTCGTGAAGCGAAAAAGAAAAGAAAAAACACAACAAAAACCACTTTATAAAGTAGTTTTACTCGACAGCTAAACACTTTTTTCGAAGCTTTTCTTTTTTCCTATCATTTTTTTTTTATTGTTTATTGCATGGGAAAGAAAAGAAAGTTTTTTTGTTCGTCTCTGGATCAATAAAATTCCTGCCATATAAGTTTATAAGTCATGCGAAAAAAATTTTATTTTTATATCTACATTTTGGCAGTGTGGAAGGAATGTGGGAATTTTTTATAGTTATACAAAAACTTTTTTTATTTAGCTAAGAATAAAAAATTATGTTGTTAAAAAAGATTTTTTTTGTAAGGAATTTTTTTCACCTTAAATAACTGCATTACAAATCCAGAAAAAAAATCAATTCATTCAATTTTAACCTTATAACATTCCATCACATACACCCATTCAATTCTTCACTTGCTTTTTCCTTCTTTTTTCCAAACACATATATGTTTCATGCCTATCACACTATAATACCTCATTCTATTTTTATCGCCATCAAATTGCGATACATGCAAATATCATGCTTAATATACCCTGGTTGGTCACAAGTTTAAAATTTTTTAGGATTGTAATCAAATTTTAAGAAAATCTAAATAAATTTCAATAATTTGTATATAACGGTTGATTTCAAATTTTATTTTTAATTCTTTAAGTTCAAATAAGAATTTTTTGTTATTTTTTAAGTCTAAATTTTTATTTGTTGACATAAAAAGATTTAAAAAAAATTTTATCTATCTACAAATCCAAATTTTTATAACAACTTTTCACTTTTAAATAACAGATATTTTAAACTTTTAACGACTTTTTTAAATTCAAATATAATTTTTCGTTATTTTTTTTTAATTTAATCTGTATTTTCTAAATGATCTATTAAAAAAACTCTTTCAAAATTCATTTTATCAAAACCAGCAGTCGCTTTAAAAATTAAAAAATTTCTTAATTTGAATGAAAAATTTCCGTTTATTTAAAATTCAAAAAATCAACAATTGTTTTTAAGAAATTAAACAAAAGAAAACTGTTGATAATCATAATAAATTTTTAAATAGAGAAAAACACTTTAGCCGACCATGCACTAAAATATTTATAAACAAACGGTTCACTTTTCTTCTTCCTTCTTTTTTCCACATTTTCCCTCCTTCACTGCATAAACATATAATTTTATACTCTCTTTTCCTTTTGTTATTTATTGTGTATGCATATTCCATTCGTCATACATCAACGTTCATTACTCGAGCGCACAATGAAAATAAATATACATGTGAGTGTGTATATTTGTTGTGTTGCTTCACTCCATTATTGTGGCTCGAGTTCGATAGTCGAGATGTGAATTATAGTTCACTCACAGTGTGTGCATATGTTTAAAGTGTGTAATTTATAAATTATTGTCATTATCGTGAACGCAGTAGACAGAGTGTGAAAAAAATTATTTATATAAATTTCTTTTGTGCGTAATATAAAAAAGAAGCACCAACAGCAACAGTCATGGATACGCGACACAAATATCTTGCTGGCGATATTTATTATTTGGAGAATGTTAACAAGATTTCTCCAAGACGTTTTGAGCTTCCAATGTTCATGCAAACAAGTTGAGTTTTTATAATAAAACGAAGAAAAGAAATAGATTGAATTTCCAATTTGTTCACCTTCTTAACACGCACTTGACTTCTCCTTCTTCTTTTTTTATCTCTCGTTACAGAAATTCAAATAAAAAAGAACTTGTATGGCATTAGAAATCGTCTCTTTCGTCACATGAATTCATATGATTATAAATTTCGTTCTCTTGGTAATGTATCAAAATAGAGCTTTCTTTTTATACCTTTAGAATTAGCTTTAAATTAAGAGTTAAAGATGAACAGTGTTTGGAAATTTTATCACGTTTTATTTTGTCCTTAAAATGGACACAATATTATTAAAAACCTAATTTAAGAGTAGATTGAAAACTTTCGTGTTTAGTGAGATTTGTTTTCATTGTATTCCATTTATTAATTGACTTTGAAAAAAGTCTTTACTATAAAATCATTTGAAATTGGATTTTCCATTTGATTTTAAAAACCACTATATTCCTACTAAAATATTTAGTCTAATTCAGATTTTAACAGGATTTGATTTCATTGTATTTCTACTACTCAATCTACTCAAATGTTAAAAGATGACAGAATTTTTAAAAAAAACTTTAAAAACTGACTTTATATAAATTTCCAAACTCTGAGTCAAAGTGACAATGGCATTCGACCCAATTTATAAAACACGCTTAAAAAATTCATAATATGTTATTGCATTATTTCCATAACAGTTCAATGCATTGCAATTTATTTTTTATTATAGTGAATGAAAGAAAAATTATTCTGTTCCCTTTTTTGTGCCTTTTTTCAAAAGAATGACATAAATAATACCAATAAATGCAATTTCCTATCTTAATGCAATAAAAATTCCTTTTCACTCTTTCAATAGCATCTGAACCGAAACAAGTAATTCGAGCACTTCGATCTCGTCCATCTACTCGAGCTACACTAAAAAAACCATTGAGAATTACAAAAATTGATCGCTCGCTTGCCGACAGCTCATCCGAATGGAAGCTACCACCGAATGTCTATCGCCTTGGTGATTTCACAACACAGCGTAAGCAAATGGGTCGACGCGGTCCTTATCAGTGTTTTACAGTCGAGCGCGATGACAAGACTGTCAGAAATCATTTTGCACCAAAGCCCGATAGTGAGCGTTGTGAAACCGACTTCTATGACCTTCCATCGCCCTTTTATGATAGCATGAAGACATGCAATGCGTATAAAAATAAATTCCTCAAAGCCGATAGATTTGCTGATCTAAAAATCGATGGAACACCGCCGCCTACAAAATATCATCCACAGAATTATACAATAAAACCAAAGAGTACCAGCTATGTCAGCGGTAAAGCCAAATCAAAGTCAAAAGTTGATCCCGTATTCTATTATCCAAACACGACCGTTCCCGAAAAAGAGATGGAATTTAATAAGCCACTAATCACGCCCGAGCCAGGACGCTACAATATTCATCACTTACAATGCCGCTGTCATATAAAGAGATGCGAAAGGAACATTTTCAGTGGTAAAATAATTCGTGATGAAGGTCACAATTTAAATCGAGTCGATGAGCAAGATGAGGATGATGATGAAAATTCTGATGATTTTCATTCTGAAACAGAGAGTGAAGAAAGTGTAGAAAAAGTTAAAAAGAAGTTAAAGAAAAAGAAGAAAAAGTCAAAACATGGAGCTAAAACCACTAATCGACGTGAACGTGAACCGATTTCCTTTCGAGTGAAACGTTCCAAAAGCCTTGAAGACTTGTCAACGACAACTAATCGTGAAATTCGTTTTAATACGATGATTAAAAAGAGAAATTTATATAGTACAAAAACAGGACGACCGGTTGGTTTTCTTTCAGCAGCACCACGTTTTGAAGAGGCAGAAAAACCAATAAAATTGTATGAGAGAGAGAAAAAGGAAACTTTACAGACAGAGGAGGAAAAAAACGCAACTGACAGTAAGCCAAAAGTAAAGGGAATGACGGAGAAGCGCTTGAAAGAGTTGGCAACGCCCAAGCAAACACAAACACAAACTCCCAAGCGCACTAAAAATGAGAAAATTCAAGTAATCACAAAATGTCCAGAGACGTCGTTTAGAAGTTTTGCGGATAAATTGAGAGTTGTACAACATGCCTCGTCATCATTTTCAATTTTTGGTTTGAGAAAATTGCGTGAGAACAAAGCGAAGCAACAGAGAGAGGAAGAGCAAGTGAATGAAGAGGATTTGGTCGATGATTCACAATTGAGTGCTATTGTTATTTCTAATAAATAAAATTTACAGTTTTGAGAATTTTGCTTCCCAAAAATTTTGATTTATGATTTTAAATTTTTTTGTTAAACGGAAATTTTTAATTTAAATTTGAAAAAGCTGTTAAAATTCAAAACTTAAAATATCCAATTCTAAATTTGAAAAAAGATTCAAAAATAGTGAAGAATTCTAAAATATTGAAAATTAGAAAAATTTGAAAAAACTAAAAAATTTCAAACTCAATTTGATAAATCTGTTAAAAATTTACTCGTAATATAACGGAAATTTTAATTTTGAAACATTTTTAAACTTTCAATAGCTCTAAAAATTTTTTTAAAAAAAAAACAATTTGTAATTTTTCTAGTTTATACAAATCACTAAAATTAATAATTTTAAAAATAACGACAAAATTCTATTTAAATTTAAAAATATCGTTAAATGTTTAAATTAAAATTGTTAAATTCAAAACTAATAACAAAAACAGAAAACTTCATCTTATCTTCTTCAAAACACTCGCTTCATGTTCGTAAATTAAATTAAAATAATAAAAAAAACTTGTCGATGCCCTTTGCCAAAAAAATTTTCTATTGCTTTAAACTTTTTCTTTGGTCATGTAATTTGACTTTTTAGTTTTTCAGCAGTCTTGAAAAAAAAGTTCTTTATTTTTGCATGCAATAAAACCCTTTCTGTCTGACATTCATCTAAATTTAGTTGAAACTTTTTCAAAACTTTCATTATTCGTAAATTTGTTGGCCATTTGTCTTATTTTAGCCCAGCATGTGTGAAAATAAATAATAAGAATGCATAATTTGAGACTGCTGCATTAAACAATAAACAATGTTGTTGATGTTCATTTCAAAAAGTTTTTCTTCTTCTTATTGCGAGAGCAAATTAAGTTTTCTCGAGCATCTTTACAGTGAGGGAAAAAAGTTTGCTCATAATTTTCACTCATCCATTTTATTAATCACTTTTTGTTTTAAATTTAAATAATTTTCTTTTCACAGCAATTATTTTCTGACTGGGATAGAGAATAAAGTAGAGAGAGAAAAGAAGTGAGACAGAGAACTTGAAAAAGGGAAACTTTTTTATAACATTTCTTTGCCTTGATGATGAAGGAAATGCAATTAAAGTATAACACAGAACAGAATGAGAAAGAGAAAAAATAAAACTCAATAAAAAGTTCCTTCATTTTTCAAGCATGAACGATAAAAATTCTTTGTTCGTATTTTTTTGATTCGATTTTCAATAGGAACAAAAAAACTTTTTTTTCTCCTTCCTTATTCTTAAGATTGTGATGATGAATCATAAAAAATAAAATAAATAAAGATATAAAATGGTAACCATGAGAATATTAAAAATTTTGAAAAGGCTTTAAGTACCACCAACATGTGTGTGTGCATGCTTGAGACAGAATAAAAATGAATAAGAGAAAATTTCTTCCAAAAATTTGAGCTTTAAATCTTTTACAATTGGATTTGTGTTGCTATAGAAAATTTTATTTATGTAAGTAAAATCAAATACAAAATCTAGACATTTTCCCTTTTTCTATAAGATAAATTGAAAATCAACTAAAGATAAGGAAAAAAGTTTCTTTTGAAATTTAATATTCGAACAACAGAAAAGCTTGAATTTTTTTAATTAAAGAAATTTGAGATTCTTTTTTTTATTGATTCAAGACTTCTTAATTGAATTCATTCAAATTTTTAATTTCAGTAAGCTTTGACTTTTGAAAATTTTTCATTCTTTAATGAAAGCTCAAAGTGTTTAGACGTCAACTTTAAAACTTTATAATTTTCAGCTATGTCCTCACAGGATTTTACCACGGCTCTAACTGAGCATTTGCAAGAGACTTCGGATGATGAATACCTTTCAGCTGTTAGCTCTTTTGAGTCAATTCCTCCTGGAAGATCATCTACTCCTTATGGTAAGAAAAAAATTAATTTTCAATTAAAAGTTCTGATTTTATTTTTAACCTTTGAATTTAAAATTTTCAGAGTTTGTTCAACAATCGGAGCAGCATCAAAGTCATGACTTTCATGATGATTCAACGGTCATTTCTGAATCTCCTCAACCTCGCCGTTCTTTGCGACTTTTAGAGCACAATCAAGCATCACAAAGTGGAAACAATATTCGATGCCGATGTTCATTATGTAGACATGGCATTACACCTTTAAATCCTACTCCTCGCAAGAGAAAGTCCAGATCTCGCTCTCGACCAATTGTTGATGAAACTCCTAAGACTTCAAAACCTACTAAACGTAAAATGCTTAAGCCTCTAAGTCCAATTCATAAGGCAAAGAGATTTCATTCAAGTTCAAAACCTCGTTCAATATAAGCAAACATTTTATAATAACATTTGAATTTTTTTGGCAATCAACAGCAACTCGTTAAAGTTCTCTAAATCAATAAGTGTTTAATAAGATGAAAAATCAAAATATTTAAGCATGAAGATATGAAGAATAATGTTATTAAATTTTAAACATAGAATTTATAAAAAGTTAATATTGAATAATGATTGAAAATTGATTATTTATAAAGAAATAAAGTTATCTACTATAAAAGCTTGTTTTATAATTTTATAAAAGAATTTGAATATAAATAAAAAGTTCCCTGTTTGTTTATTACCAGCTTAAGCTTTCTTTAAGTTATTATAAAAATTTTTATGCTTTTAATAACAGAAAAAATCACGATATTAAAACTACCAAAAAAGTTCTCAAAGCCTTGACAATAACTACAAAAACATTAGAAATAATTACGAATAACCGCAACTAGTAAAATTCTGTAGTAATTCCTTTGAAAAATTGAAACTCATGAATATTCTTAGGATAATTCCAAATTTATTAAACTATTGGTCTTTAAATAAAAACTTAAATAAAAAAGCTTCTACTACATGAATTTTTATGACTACGTTTTTCATTGTTCATTATTCTACTTAAAAATATTTCATATCTCTTTGATATTTCAAAATCTTCTAGAATACATTAATTTTTAAAATGCTTTAAAAACAAAAATAAAACTTTCTTTACGTAAATCAACATTTGCAACTAGTTGTACATATGAACCCAATTTAAAAAAGTTTTCACTTGACCACATAAATAAAATCAAACATACAAAAAGTTCAAGTAAGAATAGTAAGGTTTTTCATTTCCGTATCCTGAATTTAATTTTTCAATTCAATAGACTTGACTGAATTTACTCATTCATGGTTAAATGGTTTGTTGTGTTGTGAGTGAATGAATGTAGTGAATATAATGCATTGTGCATGCAATTGATGGATGCATGAAGTAGTTTTATGGTAATTTTGTAATCATTACATTTTATACACACACAATACATAAGAGAACAATCTGCTTATTTCCCTAACAATCATGTAACATTATACAAAATTGCTAAAGAGAGGAAAACGACAATTCTCTTTACTGCTGTTACTGTTGCTTGCTTGCTTAACATAAAAGTAGAAAACTTCCTTTTAAAAATTTTTACAAATATAAAAAAACTTTTTTTCATGAGACGAAAGAGAGAAAAAGAAAAAGGAAAGATTTGTTAATGTTTGAAATGAAAGTGGAATAAAATCTTCTACAGGATATTCAAAGGATGAGGTTACATTAAAAGACAGTGAAGGAAAGAAACTTAAGAAAATTTATATCGACTTACTTCGAGTGAAACTTTTGCTGCTTGATTTTTGTTATTTAAAGCTCTTTCGAATGTAAAGTTTTTACTTTTATTTAGTTTAAAAAAGTTTTCAACATCTTTTGCCGAGAGAGAAGACAGATTGATGAAATGAAGAGACACACACATTCTGGCACCAAAAAATTACAAATTTTCTTCTTCCTTATTCGTATCTTATTTCGCATAAAAATGAATGATACTGTAAAGTACTAACATGTTATCATGTGAGCATAAAATTGAATTTGATCACATTTACAACTTTTGTGCATCATTCTACGTTATTATAAATATGTCTCATTTTACAATATTTTCACTTTGTATCTTTTATTACATATTTTGCATAGATGAGTCTTTTGGGTAAAAGAAATACAATTTATTGATATATTATTGAAATTCTTTTGTCACAATATTATTATTATTGATTTTTACTTCTTTCGAAATCATATGAATTTCTTAAGAAACATAAAAGCTTTTTTTAAAGCTTTTAAATCAAGAATTACTTGAATGATTTAATTAAAAGCAATTTCCATTTTTATTCAATTAAAAAATTCAGTAGAGAAGATTTTGATAAATGTATTCTGGTAAATTTGTTCCAAATAAATTTATAAACTCAACTAAAAACTAATTATTAGTTGTGACATAAAAAATAATATTTTTTAAGGTTCAGACTTGCATGCATATTTTACTTGTTATGGGCATATTTTCTGTCAAGTTGATATCAAGTTGACTTACATTGCCTTTAATTTATTCAGGTTGAATTTAATTCAATTAAAATACAAAGTGAATTTAACAATCATTGAATTTCATACAAACTTGCTAGATTTCAAATGAATCAAATAAATTCTGAATGAACAAATTTAATTTTTGTGTAAATCAACTTGAAATCAATTTGACAAAAAATATACTTATATCAAGTAAAATATTCATACAAGTTCGAACCCTAATAAATACTAATTATAAAATATTGTAATTTTTGCAGATTCTGATGAGATTCGGGTACAAGTCAAATGATGAGAAAGTCATGATATTCAAGTTCATTTAAATTACTAAAATCAAATAAAAATCGGTTATGAAATTCAAGATTCATCAGAATCTAAATCTTTGACTAGACGTTATATTTTGATAGTTTTAGAATTTTCAAGTTTTAAAGAAAGTTTAAAATTCCACTCTCATTTGTTAAAATTGATCATTTGTCATAAAGTTTACTTACCTAATTTTTCACTTCAAAAAACAAATCAATAATAAATAAATAGTGTCGTTAGCACGAACAAATAACTCAACAATTTATTTTAAATTCATCAATTTTAAACATTTCTTTTTCATCACAATAAATTGAATTTATTGATACAAACAAAATAGCAGCAATAATTTGTCAAAATCTTGCAATAGCAATAATTCATCGAGAAATCGCATTGAGGTTAAGAGTCTGACTTGTTTTTTTAAAACAACAGCAAACGAAATTGAAATGGTTTGTGCTAGAGAGAGCCATGAACCAAAACAAATCAAATTAGATTTATGGCGAGGATTGAATCAATTTCAAACGAATTTTACCTTCATACATGAAAATACCGCATTGATGCAACCACAAACATCTGCTTTTTGGGGTCTGGCTAGTCGCTTGATTGCATCCAATGTAAAATTGACGCCGGTACATGTAGAACAACGAATTATTTCATTTCAACCCGAAATTGCTTTCTTTTTTTGTTTTGCTGAGATTTTTGTGCTGAAAATATGATTAATACTCAAACATGACGAGACGAGAGTTGGGTTGAGAGGTAAAATTGTGTGTATAAAAATGTGTCAATCAATCACATAACATGAAATCGTGTGTGACTGAACTTTTAATGCTATTGGCTATCGTAAAAAAAATTATTCTCAATTGCCAAATCATTCATCAGTGTGAGAAGAAAAAACAGTTCAAAAAAAGTTTGCTCAATTAGAGAACTCTCTTGCTAATCTCAAAAAACTCATGAGTAAGATTCACATACTTATAGAAGCAAGCTCATGACAACTAATGAAGTGAGTTTCTTATATTAGATCTATGAAATCAAGTTACAATATGAAATGAAGATGAGTTTCATAAGTCTTCTTTCTTTTTCTATTTAACTTGGTCAAGTTGACGCAATGCAGTTAGTTGAAAATTTTTTCTATGATCCTTTAACCTCTCTAGCTCATGCTTTATATTGTGTGTATAAATATACGAATGTGGTGTGGAAATGACGCTATCAGTTGGTCATTTCTTAAAATAGATAGAAAGAGAATAGAAAAAAAGGGATGAAAAATTTTTTTAATTTAACGAATATTTTGAATTTAAATTTTTTTAAATCTTAAAAATTTTAAACTTTTGAGAAAAGTTAATGATCTTTGTAAAAGAAAAACCAGAATAATAAATAAAAATTTTCCAAAAAACTGCTTTGTATGCGAAAGATCTTTTTTCAAGAATTGAATTTCGAATCATCATTTGATATTTAATTTTAAATTTCTAATTTTCTTTCATATTCTTATATAAAAATGTTTCCTAAATCTTTAAAAATTAAATTGCAATCAAAATCTAAAATTTTTTACAAAATTCAATCAATACTAATTCATACAACTTTCTTTTAAATTTCCAAACTTAATTTTAATCTTAAAAACAAAAATTCATAAGTTTGTCACGTTTTTATTTTAAAGGAAAATTTAATTTTCACTAACGAGATCACAAATTAAAAAAATAGAAAACAATTCCCTTGTACCTATCAACTATTTTCTTAAAAGAATAAGAGAAAAAGGATAAATGTAGCTCATAAATTTTTTCCTTAGCAGCAGCATTGGTCGCAGCATCGAATGAATGAATGACTTCGTGACTTTTCCACTATTATCGCTTTTTGCTTGCTCTTTAGACACACATACACACCGAGACTGAGATAGATAGAGAATAAGAGAAATCCCTACTTCATGCTCATGATTGTTTCCATTTCATTTGACATGATTCAATTTTTCAGTATCATCGCATCTTAATTCAGAAAATTCTCCATGTCCAACTGCTACTAAAGAAATTGAATTAATCTTGATTCGTGCTACACACACATATACATCTATTCAGTAAAGAGTTGAATGGGTGAAGGAAATTGATGTTGCGGATGAAATTATGAAAATCTGATGACATGCTGTAATTATTCCATGTTCATCCACATTTCGCCTAATCAATTTAAGTTGACTTGTGCAGCAAATATAGAGAGCACTTTAAAAATGAATAAAAATGATGAAAAAGTTGCAGCCACATTACCCAACATACAAGCATGTTTTATTTTCAGAACAGAAGAGCAGAAAAAAATTTAATTTCATTTATTTCATTTTATTATATTGTCAATTGTTTCAAATAAAGTGCTCCATAAAAATTTTTTTTCAATGCTTTTATTGCGTTCTTCTTTGAAGCTTAATCTGATTTACAGCAATAGATGTAAAAATAAACGCTTTTAGAGGGAACACACATTTTAGCCTTCATGGGTGATGATAGCTGCTACCACTGCACACTCTTACTCACTCACTGCTTGCTGTTGCTCAGTAAATAAAGTTAAAAGGATTTTATGTCGATGGGAGAGAAAAAAACTTTTAAGCACTTCACTTTGCTCCTTTTATGAGAAAAACGAGATTTTTTTCCCATCTCTTTAGGGGCGAATGAATGAGAGTAAATTGAAAAGTACTTCAATAACATTATAAAAGAGAAAATTTATGAGTAATTTTAATATTTTTATTTTTACTGAAAAATTGCCGATGCATTAAAACTTTATTGCATTCAGTGAACAACTCTATTTATGTTGTCAATGTCTTTTTATTATATGATGATATATGCATACATAACAAGTCTCTATTAAATAAATGTCACTCGCTTTCTGTTTTTTTTAGATGAGCGCAATGACTTTCTCTGTCTAGTGTGTGAGTGAATAAACTAAAAATATATGCGTTTTTATGAGTGACAGAATGGCTAAATCAAGGGGTATAAACTCTATCAAAAAAGTATCAAAAAATAAAAAATAAATCAAAAAAGTATCAAAAAATCAAAAAAAAATCAAAAATATAATAAAAAAATCAAAAATAAATCAAAAATCTAACAAAAAAAATCAAAAATAACAAGAGTTCTAACCCCTTGAACTAAATAAAGGAATTTAAAAAAAATTCATTTAAAATTCACGGACATATTGGCTGACAAAATCATTGTTAAAGTTTTTCAAAGTAACTTCAATGTCTAGTTTAATAATATTTTAAATTTAAATATGTTTTTAACATTTTTTTATTGTAATGAAAAATTTTGTCTGGGGTCTTTAAAAATATTCTCTAAATTTAAATTTGCTGAATTTTGTAAAAAAATTTGAATTTTGATTGCAATTCAATTTTTAAAGAATTTAAAAACATTTTTATATAAAAAATGTCACATTAAATTGAAATTAAAAGTTTAAAATAAAATCAAATAATAAACTTCTAAATTAAATTCTTGAAAAAAGATGAACCAGATGAGCTCAATTTTTTTTTTGAAAACTCTTAATTTATTAATTTCTATATTTTTCCAAGTCAGGTTTCTTATCAATTTTTCTTAAAGATTAAAAATTTTTGATTCCAAACAAAATTTTAAAAATCCGTTGAATTTAAAATATTTTAACAAAAAGTTTTTCATTTCTTTCTTCTTTGCTCTTGCTATTTGTTGTAAGTTATGATCAAAATATCATCAATTTAAAATATTTTACAAAATTTGTCTTAATTTCCTAAATTTCAATGAAAAAATGTTTAAATATTACTGAAGGTAAATTTGAAACCTGCAAAAAAAAGTCAAAAAGGTTTATAGAAGTCAATTTATGTAGACACGTGTAATTTTCATTTTATTGCCTTTAACCAATAAAATTGAACTTTTTCTCTCTTTTCTATTACAATTTTACAAGAATAGAGAATTTTCTTTTGAAGCTTAAAATTGTATCACAAAATGTGCTTGTTAATAAAATTGATCTTCATGAAAATTGGTTTCAATTTTATTTTCTTTTGTTGTTTAAATTGAAGCATGTCAAATAAATTTATTTCTTAGAAATTCACAATTACATCAAAGAGAGTAATTTAAGTAGAATCTGTCAGTTGCTACACGAGAGTTTTTTGACTCTTTTATATGATTTTTTCATAGTAGGTAAATAAATTTATCATTTTTCATTTAATGTGTCACAAAAGAGAAAACGACTGACTACCGGTGCGATAATAAAGCATAAAAAAAGGATTTTTTAATAGTCAATGGCTTTCACAAAAAATACAACATACTGCAAGATAGAAAAAAGTCCATTAAAATTTTTTGTCATTACTTAATGATTCTAGAGCCATAAATAATTTAATTATTTTATAATTAATGTCTGATAACAGTTTTTCTCTCTTTTTCTCTTAATTTAATTTAATTCACATTAAAAAATCCTCAAAGTTATGACGCACACGAGAGAGTACAAAAAAAAGCTAGAAAGAAGCCAAAAAAAAAGGATTAAACTGACTGTGACTGTCGTAGAAAAGTCAAAGAAGCAACGCAATAATTGTCTGAGAAATTAAATTAATGATGGCACTTTAGTTGAGAAATTTCTGCTGGTTATTTTGCACATGCCGAGCTAAAAAGAGAGAGAGAGAGAGAAGAAAAGAATGTGAATTGTGTGTAGAAATTTGTTCGCTCTCGTTGACATGACGATAAGAGAAGAAAGAAAAAAAATTCTTTTTTTGGCAAAGTCCTCTTCACAATTAAATAGAAATTTATATGTACCAAATTACCTCATGCTGTGCTCGCAATAATTTACACAAACTTTTCTTCTCCTTCAACCAACCAACCAACCAACCCATATCATACAAAGTGAGTCTCTCTCTTCAATGTTATTACAAGAAGCGCAAAAAATTGTTATTTATTTCTACCATGTTCCTTCCCTTTTTTCCTCTCTTTCCTTATAGACATACAGTAAAGAAAGAAAGAAATGGAAGTTTAGCGCAAAAATATTTTCATTTCCCATTTGTCACATACGTCAAGAGTTCACCACATAACAGCGCGCGCGAGAGAGAAAGAAAAAACATCAAGGCAAACAAAAATTGAAATGAATCATTCCTTACATTTTACTACATCCAAGCTTTGTTTTTTCTCTTTCTGTTTCGCCATGTTGATGGCGCTGTTTTTGTTTGAATTATCCAGTGAGTTGGAAGTGAGCGTCTAAGGAGCTGTTTAGTAGAACTTTCTAGTCAATTGACTTCTGTTGAGGTCAGTTGGTGTGTCATGAAAATGATAGGGAAAATTCCTTAATTTCACTCATCAGTCAAACTCACTGGGGAAAACAATGTTTAGGAAATTTATTTGGGAAGATTTACTATAATTTAGATATAAATTTGCAAATTTTATGTTTATCATATTTTGATATAGTTTAGTACATAAAAGAGACAGATTTGTAATCAAGATATTGTAAACTCGAATCTTGTGAAAATTGAATTTTTGGATAAAAACTTATAAAAAATTGAAGACTTTTTCTAAAAGTTTTACAATTTTTACAAAATAATTGTCAAAATTTTAATATTTTAAACTTTCCAAACTCTGAAAATGTAAAGACGAAATAGACGAGAAGTGTAAAGTCCTTGAAAGTAGTAGAACCAGAACCAACTGTCACAAGCACATCAAAACATCGACTTGAAAATTTTCTCTTTACAATGATGCTACGCGAGCTCACAACGTTATCTCATTTAAAGTCTAGCGTCACCAACATGTTTTCCCATCTTTTCTCAATTTTTATACTTTTTTCTTCTTCTTTTTTATTTTATATTTTTTGAGCAACTTATCAGCTTGCATTTAGAGATGAAAAATAATGGTTTTTGGTGTGCTACCGTCATCACGTAATCATAATTCATCATCGCTCACTCCATTCAGCATGTGGTGTATGAAGAATATATTTTTATATGATACTGGGATTTTTTAGTTCTTTGAAGTTGTAAAAAAAGGAGAATAGAAGAATATGATATGTAAAATAAAAAATGCAACTGGGAAAGATGCAATGATTTCACATGCCTTTAGTTTCTTTTTGTTGTTAAATCTTTGTTTAACATAAAACATTTACTCTACGGAATGCTAGGAATGATGCTGAAAAATGATATTTTTATTATGACTGTGTAGCGGTATAAGGGAAACAATAGAAAATTTAGACAATAAAATGTTGAGTAAAAAGAAATTTTGTCGTAAAATGAAAATTTATTTTTTAACGTTTTTTCTTAATTTAAAATTTTTAAAGACTTGAATATTGAAACTTTCTCTAAACTTTTCTCATTTTTAAAGTTTGTTGCGAAAAGTGTGTTTAGCATAAATTATGAAACTCTATTAAGTTTATTTTTAAGGATTGTTTTAAATGAATTTATTTATAAAAGAATTGTTATCATAATATGCAATATTATAATACATTATTAAAAACTAATTTCAACTTTCTAAAATCAACAATTTTACAAAAGTTTAATTTAAACGTATATTCAAATTTTAAATCCTAAAAACCGTTAAATATGAAAACTTTAAAAACCACTTTAAACTAATAAAATTTCAAATAGAAAATGCATGAAATAAAAAATTCAAAAACTATTGTTTTCAAGAATCAAAAGCAAGGATTTTCCATTTTCTAAAGAAGTCAATTCAAATAAGAAAAAATCTTTTTGCATTTTCATCGATACCAAAAGTATAATCTTAAACTTTCAAAACGTTTTCTTTTTTCAAATCCATTCATGAACTGTTTTTATATGCAAATCTATGATCCACATCAAGCAGACATGGCAAAGATAATGTTATTCATTCAAAAAATAAAAATGTAAACTCAATACATTTTTTTCTTTCTAATCCATTCAAATTTCATCTTTTATTAAGGAAAAAAATGAACATCAGGTGGCAATGAAAACAAGTAACATGATAAATAAAGTATCTACAAGTTAAAAAGCGAAAGAAAAGACAACGGAAACAGCAGCAGCACAAAAGCAGCTGCCAATTCGATGAATTTCTAATGTGATTGAGAATTGTGGGTATTTTTATTGTCTTAAACTCGTCTCTCACTTGATTTTATTACCATGAGAACATTTTTTCTTCCTTTTCTTTTTTGCAATTCAATTCAATCGGAAATGAAAAGAGAAAGCAAGAAAGAAATGAAATTGAGGGCAAAAAAAGATTCTTTTGCTCATCTTAAGAGGGGATTTTATTTTGATTTAGTGAAGTGTTTCAGTGTGTGTTTAAAAAGCTTTATTTCTTCCTTTTCTCTCGCTCTATCTTCTTTTCATGATGAAAATTTATTGCCATACAAAATATGTGTGTGTTTATAATAAAATTTTATCAATAAAAATTTCTTTTTTGAATTTTATCCAAAGTTTTTAATCGCAAAATTTTTAAATTACAAAAATCGATGACGATAAAAATAAATTTTATGAATATGTCACACTGCCAATAAATACAACATCGATAACGAATTGAGTTCAAAAGTGAATGAGTGAGAGTGCAAAAATTAATGAGTCCTTTGGCTGCAATTTTTATTCTCTCTTTGCGTGCTTTATTTTACGAAATGAAATAAATTTTATTTTTATTTCTGTGTTATTTGAGTCTATTAATAAAGGTCAGGTTATGTTGGTCAAATTTTGACTAATTTTTACTTCATATTTAGTTACAATTTTAATTACAATTATTTCCACTGTTTTTCAATTTTGGTTGAATTGGTTTTACTATGTGAGTAAATAAATATTATTTTTTAATGAGTGCAAAACTCACTGCAAGTTGACTGTAATTATCAAAGCTATTTAAAAAGCAGTATTTTGTAAATGAAACCTGATTATTTTCAAAAGAAATGAATGGAATAATTTTTGATTCATGAAATGAATTTTTTTAATTTTCTGTTTCTATTTTGTAAAATTTTGATTTCATAAATTGAAGTGTGTCTTATTTACCAAAAACTTTAAAATTTTGAGTCTTCTTGATAAATTATAACCAAAAAATGTTGTTTTTAAAATAATTGCTTCTATTTTATGTTAACCCAAACAAATTCAATCAAGACATAACAAGTTTTTGTCAATTTTACCTGAAAATCTATTTTGTAAACTTTTTTGTTATTTACATTAGAAAACTGAGAGAAAAATTCATTGGAATTTTCATAACAAAAACAAACCTACATCAAAACAGTTTTATTTAAACAAATCACAGAACCAAATAATGAAAAAAATTGTTTTTAGTGAAAATCAAAGTTTTTAAACGCTTGTTATACAAAGTAAAAATTTGTATCATTTCTTGCAAATTAAAATACAATTCCGATTGATTAAAAAATGAATAAGAAATTCTTTACATAAATTTCAAATGATCATCAAATAAATCACAGCAATCATTTCAAATTATTTACAAAATTTTTTCTCAAAGATTTCAATTTCGAATCTTTCTACAAAATTCCAAAAAGTGATCAAAATTTCAAATTCAATCATGTCAATTCTAAATGAGCAAGCAGAAACTGCTTTGACAGAATTCGAGAAAGTAATTCAACTGTTGTCCGATTATCAAACTGCTCGCGGCAATTATCGCATGAAAAAAATTGATATTGAAGGAGCAGAGGCCGCTGGTGAAATTATTTCAGATGCTGATTTAACTCAATTGACAAAGTTAGAAAAAGCATGTGATGATGTGAGAATAAATTTATGTGAACGAATTCCAATTGTTCATGAACAAATACTTGAGGCAATTGATGCAATGAAGAATAATGCTGATGGACATGAAATTGATATAGATTTATACGATGAATTACAAGAAAAACTCACTCAGTTGCCAACCTGCCCATCGAAAAGTGACTTCATGAATATTTCAGTTATAAGCGCTTGTGAGTCAATTGATGATGAAATTATTTTTACATCCGATTCTGATCAAGATGAAAGAAGAGAAATAAATGAGGAAATTAATGAACTGCTTGGAATTGCCAAAGAAAAAGCTGACAGTTTGAGTGAAATGCGTATTAAAATGAAAGAACTTGAAGAAATGAAAAAAACAAATAAAGCTGAAATGTTTGCACTAAGAGATCAAAATAAACCAACAGAATTTCATCAGAATATTCAAAGACAATTGTTTGATCAATTAAATGAACTAAAAATTAATTCAAAGCGTTTGCAAGCTGAAACTGGAAAATTAATTGTAGAATTAATGCAAAAAGTCACTGACAATGAACAACTTGAAATGCTTCTTATGGAAATGTTGCATAATGTCAATGATGAAAATTCAATCAATATTTCTCGACCTGACGATGAAATTCTTCAACCAGTTCCACGGTCTCTTCAAACAAGACTTTTACAACCTGGTTCAAGGCTACCTCAGCCACCATCTCGACTACCAGCAAGAACTCAAACTGTTCAATCAAGAATTCCTCAAATGCAATCTCAAATTCCACAAACTTTACAGCCTCAATCTCGCTTACCTCAACCGCATACACGTTTGCCACAACCACGCCAAACTCATTTGCCACAAAGACAACCAATTGCCGCAATTCAAAGACCAATTCATATAGAAAATACAGCAGCAGTAGCACAAATTCAATCGAGACAAATTCAAAGTGCAGCTCAACAGCAACCAATGAGTAGAATTTTACAACCATCAAATATTAAAAAGCAAACTCAGCAAAGAAAAATTCCTTCAATGAAACAACCAGTTGCATTGAAAGTAAGCGATTCAATTGGAAATGCAAGAAGAGTTGTTGCAAAACCTAATTTGTGTAAGTTATTAAAAATTTAAAAGACGGTCAATGAAAAGGAAATTTTTTATGAATGTTATATAAAGTAGCATTTTACAATTTTGAATGACTTTTCTAATTTTTCATCCAATTTCTAGCTAATCGAAATATTCCTAAAACACAACGAAAACCACTAGCAAAAAAAGAAACTCCTCAAGATGATCTTCAGAAAAAGCTAAAAGAAGCTGAATTAATTCAAGCAAGAATGATCGCAAAAATGTCAATTGATAAACGAAAAGAGGAAGAAAAAGAGGCAATTGACCACTTATTGAATTCCATATTGAAATATTTCTTCAAAAACTTTGAACCTGATTTTGAAGAAAGTTTTAGTCATGAAGAGAAAATGAAATATTTAGAGGAAAAGATGAAAGTTACTTTTGAGAATATTGTGAAGATTATGAAGCAATATCGTGGAGGTAAGAATTTTTATTTACACTTAAAAAAAATACAGAAATTTGCAGAGTTTAAAAATTCAATGCATGAAATTTCAGCAACTGAAAAATTATCTTAACTAAAAATTTAACAAAATTTCCTATTTTTACTTTATTTATAGCCGGTTTTGTTCCTGATGAAGCAACAAATAATAATTTCATTCGAAATGTTCTCAATCATTTTGACATAAATCAAGACTTTCATGATTACCACAATGTTCTTTCTGAATTTTTTAAACGAATTCCATACCCACCTTTTAAACTTCAAAAGAAAAAGCAAATTGTTGATCCAAAATTACAACAAACAGCTTCAAAAATACAAAGACCAAGAACTCAACCATCAGGAGCTGACAAACAACCAGCATTATTGAAAAAACGACCAGTCACTTCAACTCCTTCGAATGTCACTAAAACAAATGTTGAAAAACAAATGAAATCACTTGCAAAGGAAAATCTTCAAAAATCATTTAAGTCTCAATCGACTAAAGACAAATTGGATACATTTGCTACAAATTTTTGTAAATGTAAGTCGAATTTTGACGAAATTTTTAATAATTAATGAGACTTGACTTTTTAAGTTTCCCTTGATTTATTGACACAGTTTTGATTAAGATTGAGACATTACAAATTATTACCTCTATCAATTTTTAGTCCAATTTACAATATTTGTCAATTATAAACCGATTTTTTAGTGTCTTAAACTGTGTGCTAAATTTTTAGCTCTTTAAATTAATTTTAAAATTTCTTCTTTCTTTAGTGTTCATTAAAAATCAAAAGAATCGTCGAAACCGTTAT
This sequence comes from Polypedilum vanderplanki, assembly GCA_018290095.1. Lineage (NCBI taxonomy): Eukaryota > Metazoa > Arthropoda > Insecta > Diptera > Chironomidae > Polypedilum > Polypedilum vanderplanki. The sequence continues at coordinate 23,216,394 of CM031381.1, read as the reverse complement.
GACATTTGGGTGAAAATTTTCCGTGATCACTTGAATCCAATTCTCAATGATCTTGATTCATTTTATAAAAGCATGCCTTATCCTGAATTTCAAAATTTTAATAGAAAACAAGTTGAAGAAAGTCTTGATCGTCTTCTATTTCATGTCTATGAAGAAACTAAAAGATTTGACATAACAAATATAAAATGCAAAGATCTCATTGGAAATGAACTTACAAAAGTTATGGAACGAAAACATTTGAGCAAATTAAATAAATCAATGGGAATTTTCTTGCAAGGTGTCAAAGAATTGATGGAACCGTACATTAATGAACTTGAAAATGAAGCAGAAGAGTTACAACAATCAGTTAAAGTCTCACAACAGCTACAACAATCTATAAATGTCTCAAATATCACACCAAGAAATATTTTTGGACAAAAATCAGTCAAAAAATCTCTAACAAAACCAAAAAGTCATGTTGCATCATTCTTGCAAAAAAATAAAACTCGTGATGAGACAGAAGACAGCATTGAAGTTCCATCATTTAATGACGATGAATCTTTAACTTCAAAAATGCCAGTAAAAGAATTGCAAGCATTGTATAGACAAATTGCAGCTGGAAATTATCGACAACCACCAATGGTTGGAACAGCAAGACAAGTTCAAAATATGGACAGAGTTACGTCAAAATTAAGAACAAGAGCTGAAAAAGATGCATTATTGAAACGCGATAAAAGTCTTATGCGAGTACAAGGTGATGTTGATCAGACATTTGAAGGTTCAATTATTCAAAGTATTGCACCAACTGCAATGACAATTTTTAAGAGAATTGTTGGAAATAATGAAAAGATTAAACTAATGCATGTCAATAATGATGTCTTAAAAGCATTAGATATTGTGTTAGAACTTTGTGAAGATGTTGATATGCAAATTTGCACAGTTTTAACTCAAAATGATCGCTCACAGTATATCATAAAAGATCCAATCAGAAAATCAATTGAAAAACTTTTGAATCAAATTTCAACTATCATTTATCAAGAAGGTGATGGTTTGAATGTCATCAATAAACTCTATAAATATTTTGATCGTCTTGATTCTAACAAAATGTATCTACAACTTGAAAACATTCGATTTACAAATGAGGAATGTGAACAAATGCTTGCCAGTCCATTTTCAATTGTTACAAATGAAAGAAATGCAATTGCATTGGAATTTATTAAAGATTTGCGCTATCTTGAGTTAAAATGTGTCAAAGAAATCATAAAAGGACAGTTTAGAGATGAAATTGCACCATTGGCTAATGTGACAGCAGTTGGTGAAAATCTCTATCTTGATAATACAAAAGCACGTCAAATAGTTTCACGTTTGCGTACAATTAAAACAAATCATCCAGTGAGAATTTTATCACGAAATGCTGAATATCCAAGTAATTTATTGGAACGTGATATTCTTTATGTTGCATGTCAACTTGTGCATCGAAATATTTTCCTGGAAAACCTTTCTGATGATGACATCAAAGACGATGAATTTTCAATTGATCATATGGATTATGTATCAAAATTTACAATTAATATTGCAAAATCATTTCAAGAAGGAAAACTTACAGAACATGATGCACTTCGTGTTATTCGACAACTTATACATTTAGTTCCATGTATACCACAAAGTTTCTACAACACTTTTATCTATCATGTCGATAATGAATATTTTAAAGCAATCAGATTTGAAGATCCTCAATTAAATGCAGCAATTCGTAATAATTTGCTATTTTCAACTAAAAATTTATGTGCTGATGACAAAGTTCTATTTCGTCTTGAGCAAAATGTGATAATTAATAGAGTTGAGACATTTATGAGACTTTTTGACAATGATCTTAATACACTTGCTTATACAATGCAAGAAGTTGAAAAACTAACAGCTGCAGAAGCAAAAAGAATTGAAATAGTTTGTCGAGAGATTGCAAATAATGGCAATGGAGTTTTAGGAGTGCCAAATGAGATCAATATTGGAAATGCATTGGAAGGAAATGTCAATAATCAACTAAATGATATTGTGTCAGATCAAATTCCTCAATGCACTGTTGCATTCGCTGATATTAATAATGAAATTGAAAAAATTGATAAAATATTGCAAAAACAAAATGAGGAAGAGGATCATTTTGAAAATTCAAGAATTGCAAAAATATCACGCAAATATGAACTTCAACCGGCAGCAATGAAGAGAAAGAATTACTTTCAATCACGTGGCAGTGAATGGCCAAATTGGTTTCCTGGTTTTTACAGTGTTTTCAGTGACTCTTATCTATCAAAGCCTGTTTTATATTCATCACCATTTCAACTACTTTATCATGCTTGGCGCACTATGGCACCAGTTGTCAAACAACGTTAAAATTATCTGTGAATAAATAAATTTTTCAAATTGAATAAAATTTTTTGTTGAAAAGAAACCAAAGCGAATCAATTTTCATAGTAATTAAATTTTTAAATCACGCTTTCATTTTCGCAATAAAACAATTTCCGCTACGGCAAAAGGTTTCATTACAGTAAATTGATTCCAATTGAATGGTAATTAAAATTAATTTTTCCCTTTTCCAATTTTCATTTTCAACAGAAAAACAGCAATGAGTGTTCAATAGATTGAAATCAGACTGAACAGTAATTAATTAACGTCATGAAGTTATGAAAGCAATTTAATTAACTCTCTCTCTCATCAGCTCACATTTCATTCATCTTTGATTCTTTTTATTTTGTCTGAAAAAAAGTGAAGTGAAAATTTAATACAAAACAGAAATGCAGAAGAAAACTAGTTGCTTTTTAAAGCTTTCATCTTTTAATTAAAAAATTTTATGCTTTAATTATTGTTGAGATTGAAACTGTTATTGATTGGAAGTTATTAAGAAAAAGCTTTTTATGTAGAAGAAACCAAAATTCACTTTTGAGCAAAAGATTCAAAACGTCTTTAAGTTGGAAAATCATAAACAAATAAATTTATAGATGAGTGAAAGATTTAAAATGTCTGACTTTCTTTTAAAATTCAAATTAAAATATTTTTTAAAAATTCACTGATGATAATGAATTTTTTAAATTTATTAGAATTGAATTAAAACAATAAAACTGTTCTAATTAAGGAAACAACGAACCATCTTTGAATTTGTAAAATTCCTTTGATTTTTAGCCTTTCGAGCCTTTAGAATAAATAAAAATCTTAAGGAAAATTTTCTTTAAACCATCAAAATGTTGCATGGAATTTTTTTAATAAAACTCAATGCAGAATTTTTACCAAACCATATTTATAATGTAAATGAAGTTTGTTCAGAACTTTTTCCAATTGATAAAAAATTTTCAAAAGCAACTACAAATAAACAATTGTTCAAGCTTCAATCAGAAAATTCAGTATAAACTATTGATGAGTTTTTCAACATTTCAACCATTAATTGAAAATTTCCAATAATTTGAGACCATTTAAAATTTTCTCTTTCATCACTTAAAATTATTTTATTTTTATTCACACTCAATTAAGACTACATATTGTACTACAGCAGCATCAGCACAAAAAAGAACATTTTTTTCATCCAATTTTTTATTTCATCTTTGCGGTAGAAACGCTTTGTCGTCACAGTATGGTAAAATATAAATGAAAAGGTTGTTGTAAATGGTAATTTTAAATCGATAAAAATAAATACATTTTTTCTCCCTCACTCGTGGTTAATTCAAGAGCACTCTCTCACTGTATATTTTCATTATGTATATAAAAAATATTTTTTCGGTTTTCATATATCGTCGAATTAATTTCAACTTGAACAATTTCAATTGAGGTTAAATTCTGTGGGTTCATATTGGAAATTTTTGTATGTATGAAATTAATTCAATATAGCTAAAAATCTCAATTTTACTGTTTTTCTATATGTATCATTTGTGGTTTCTCAGACTGATGTAAATTAAGCTTATTTTGTGTAATTTAGGTTTTCATTTCACTACTACTTCATATATACATATGTATGTATATAATATGCACACACATTTCGCTATTAAACATTCAGCAGTATGTGGTAAATTAATTATAAATCAAGTTGATGAGAAATTCTGAGAGAGCAGAAATTTTCTCTTGTCTTCAAATAAGCCTCTGTGTGTATAGTACTTTGTGTTCTTTTCCCTATTGTACTTGTACTCTTTCTCTCTTGTCGTCATCGTCATACATGAAACAGTAAAACAATGGAAAAATTTGTTCACTAAAAATTTTATCATCATCATCATGTTGAGTTGGCAACATGGTGGCTGTTTGGTACAATTTTAACAGTTTACATTTGGTCAACAGAGAAAGCAAGAGAATGCACAAGATGTGTATGTGTATGTTTTACAGTAACAGCTGGCTGGTTTGCATCAACAGACATATGAATTTTTCTACTCATTTCCTCTGCTATGTACTCTTCAAGCAGTACAGAAAATTAGAAGAAAAATACTTGAAATGGTATTAATTAAGCTCTTAACATGTAATTTCCATTAAAATATTCCACTTAGATGAAAACATTTGAATAATCGTTTGGGCTTTCCCTCATTCATTCATTCATTCAATGTGAGCTTAAAAACACAATATTAACAATATAAATGAGAAAAACAAAAAAATTCTCTGTAGTTAATGCGAAAAACGAGCAAAAATGTTAATATTGTCAAATAGGGAGAACTTTATGGCTGCAATATTTTCTTCTTTTCTCTCTCAAAATCGCCAATTATAAAAATTTTTACACGCTGTAGAGAATTTCTTTATAGCCAAGTTACAACAAAAAAAATTAACTATAATGTTTAAAATTGTGCTCGCGACAAAAAAAGGAACATTATCACTTAAGGGACTCTCATTCATTAAATTTTAATCGATTTTTTATCGACTACAATGAAGTTGTTTGTTACATAGTTTGTATTTACTTTACATGCGACAGTGAATGAAAAGAGGTTAAATCTGATGTTAAATTTGAAAACTTTTTGCCCTTTTGGGATTAATAATATTTTAGCTCTCAATAAAGTCTTTCTTTAAATTTGTACAGATTTTTCAAGGGGAAGACATTCGTGACAAGAAAAAGATTCACATATGAGTGTGTAAAAATTTCTATTTTATATAAATATTTTGTCAAATATTTGCAAAATTTAGAATTTTTGTAATAGTTTTTTTTTTCGAAAAATTTAACAATTATCAAAATATTTACAAAATAAAAATATTAAAAAATTTTGTCAACTTCTTTTAGTACTTTAGCAATAAAACCGATTCTTTTGCATGAATTTCATTTCCTTGAAATTTTCAGTAAATTTATGGATGTTTTTAATTTTTACAAAATTTCATTGAAATTTGAAAAACTCCTAGAACATCAAAGTGTTCTAGCATTTTCCAGTCAATTTTCCCATTTTACAAAACTTCATCTTTTTATATTTATGAAAAACTTTTTAATTGAGTTGGAAGAAAAGGTCTTTCATACTCATATAAAGTCTCAACAAGTTAAATGATGTAACAATAACATTTAAGAGGTAGCAGTAACATGTACGAATGAGTATGAAATTAAGAGGTCATATATAGGCACAATTGAGAGACTGCAAAGTTGAAAAAAAACTTTTTTATTTAATTTCATTTTGCTATCTAAATGATTATGATGAAATATAAAAAAGAGAGGAAAATGATATTTGAAGTTCAAAGGGTAAGAGAGAAAACTTTTATATATTTTTTTGTAAACATTGCCGCAAAAATTGAAAGAGTTTTGGAAATTTTTCCCTCACCCTTTTTAAATTCATACAGAAACGATAACAAAATCGTGTAGGCAATTGAATGAGTCGAAATGACTTTTAAAATGACAAACATTTCCATGATGAAAACAAAAAAGAAAGAGAACAGAATAAAAAGTAGCAATTTCAATAAAATCTAACGAGTGAATGGAAAATTCAGTTTTCCCCGGGTTGTTGCAAAGTCAATCGTGTATATAAATGTATGTGTCGAGCATCAGATATTATCATGTTATTCAAAAATGCTCTTTTCATAACAATGACATTGCTCGCACACGCTTGCTTTCATTTTCCATATTTTTTATATATATTTGGCACTCATGTGCGTGAATATGAATAAAGTGCTTTCACTAAATTATCATAAAAACTAATCAAAAGTTATCGCACTATATGGAAATTTCATTTGATATTTGAGGTACAACTGGCGAGAAAAAAGCTTCAAATGAAAATTTTATCGCTTTGATCTTTTGAATTTTGATGGCTTTATTTTATTTTATTTTTCAGATGAAAAAGTGATGAGAAATTTCTATTCAGAAAAAGACATTTTTAATGATTAATTTTGAAACATAATTCAATCAACAATGTAATTTTAGGTAATACCAAATTGTATTTTATCAATTTGATATTGCTTGATATAAAAATTCGTAATTGATTCTGATCACTATCGCATGAATTCAACGCACTTTTAAAGAGTCAACTTGAAAAAAGTCAAGTTGTTTAAAAATTTTAAGTTGCAGTCAAGTTATTTAAGAAAGTCAAGTAAAATCAATCAACTTGATAATCATAGTCAAAAATTTATGGTTCGGCACTTGCACGTCGACAGTCAAGTGTCGACGTCGGTAATTGTCAAGTAGCAATTCAAGTTGATTTACTCAAAAATGTCTTAAGTTTATTCAGATAAAATTTAATTCGGTCAAAACTTTAGTAAATTGAAGAACCATTGATTTTCATATTGATTTGCCAAATATGGACTAAATTATATTTCATCTGAATAAACTAGAGACATTTTTGAGTAAATCAACTTGAATTGCTACTTGACAATTGCCGACGTCGACACTTGAGTGTCGACGTGCAAGTGCCGAACCATACAAAAAATTAACCCTACATTACTATCTAAAAAAGCAAAATTAGTTTAATATCTTTAAACTTTAACAACACACTGTGATTCGAAGCAAAGAAATTTCTTTACAAATAATTCCATCTGTAAATGATAAGCAAATATAAAACAAAATTTGTAATAAAACTTTTTCCAAACATATATAAAATTTTTCACAGTATATGCTGATGCTGCTTTTCTATTTTATAGATATTTATTTTTCTCATCTCTTTTAGCCTTTTTTGTAAAATAACAAAAAATATTCTAAATTGAGTAAAAAGTTTAATTTTCAGTTACATGCTTTTGATTTGCTTATTCACAAAATTTTATCTATGAATGAAAAGTTTTACAGCTTTTTTATTAAGCTTTGACCAGACTATTGAATGCATATGAAGTATTATAAATTTAAAGTCAATAACCTTAAAAAATTAAACAAGTTTTGATGTATAAATAGTCAGACTATTAAAGTATAAAAAAGTTAAGCTCAATCGAAAGTTTATTCAGGTAGAAAAATTTCAACACACACAATTCATGAGTTTTTGTAAAATGGAAGAAGGTAAAGGTTGAATGAATTGAAAATAGTTTTTTATATATTGCTGACCACATTCAGCCTTGCTCACATGAATCACAATCGATTGTGTATTTTGTGTAAAATTTATTTATGTTTTTTCGCCTCCAACTCTGTTCTTTGATTCATTCTCAAATTGAGATAAAAGTTGTAGTGGAAAGGGAAAAAACAGAGAGAAAGAGCAGTTTACAAAACAGCAAAAGGAATGACTGTAAATCATGACAGCAAATAAATTCTACTAGCACTTAATTTTATTAAACCAAGTTCAAGCTTTGAATTTAAATTAGTTTTCCTTTTACCCCATTCTACGAGTGACTATGATGCTTGTTATTTATTTTATGAATTTTCCATAGGAAAAATTTTCGCTCATCAAAAAATTCAGCTCTAATTATTACAAATTTAAAATTTTTTATTTACCTAAAAATGCATCAGAATGAAATTGTAAGCTACTCAGATTTTCTAAAACTTTGTCTTTTCATAAAAGAAAATTTCTCCCTAAAGTATATCAATGAATGAGTAAAAAATTATTTTTAATTTATTCGGCATCGTGCTGATAAGTGAACAAACAAAAAGCTTTTAAAATTTTCTCTACTTTCCAAAAAACTCTATCTTTCTAGTACAGAGGAAAGCGATGAAAATTTGTTTGAAAGATTGCACAAAATGTAATTAAACTTGCGTGAGTGTGTATGTTACTGAAATTTTAGAGAGAGAAAAGTTTTGGAAAACTCATCTCAAATGCAATTTATCGAGGGAGCGAAAGAGAAAAAAAGTAAAATGATGAAAATTTATTTCCACAGCTTGTGTTTTTCGGTTACTACAAAAGCAGAATTTTTTTATAGTTTTTTCTTTGTCATATATAAATTTGCTTCATATCATGCACGATGTATAATTTTTCATACACAAAAAAACGTTACATTGAGTTAAACTTTCTCGTTGTAACTCGTCATGTTTTCCCATGTTGTTGTGCTTTTTTGTATGAAGAATGAAAAAAAAATGGAGAATTATTCACATTTTTGTTGAAAAAATCCCTTGTACATAAATTGTGATGGCAAAATGTTGAGGATAATTAAGTAAGTAGAAACATTTTGTCCTGATAATTTTGAATCAAAAATATTTCACATGAGAATTTTTTATGTAATACAAGCGAAAACAAATTTAATTTTTAGATTAATCCATATCTATTTTTATAAGATCAGCATATTTTCGATTAATTGAATTTCGTCATTTCTAAACTTGTAATTATTTTAAGTAAATTGAAACTTGAAAAAATACTTTTTAAAATAATTAGTTTTCCATTAGTTTTCAGACAAGTTAAAAAAAATAATTTTTCAGTTATAAAAAAATTAAAAATTTTATTTTTAATGACTTTTTCAAACTTGAAAATTTTTGTTTACATTTAAGTAAAATTTTTTAGTTCAAATTTAAAAAAAATTAAATTCATGACTAAAAGCTTTTAAAATGGACTAACCTTATTCTAATACGTTTTCTGTCACTTGAAGAATATCATTAAATATACTTTGCAATATCATGATACAAATCTGGTCGACAAGAAATGTGATAAAATCAAATTCTGATGTTTATCATATTTTGAACATTTTTATCAAGATTTCTTATCATAAATTAGCAATGAAAGCAACAAAATACGCAAAAGCAAACCAAAAGCTTTTGTTTTTTATCTTAAAAATTAAAATCCTTTCAATGAATATCAAGTGCGTTCTATAATTCATTCATTTATTCAAATTCATCTCTTTTTTTCTTCTTCATGTATTCATCTTTGTATGCTTTTGTAGTAAGTAATGTGTAAGAAAATTCCCAATGCAAATTTAAAATGAAGAAGGAAATTTCAAGATAAATTTTTTTGATGTTGAAGAAGCAACAAACAGAACAGTAAAAAAATGTAATTTTTCCACACTGAAAATTTTTTTCATTTCCTGAATTCAACTCTTTTTTTGCTCTTCATCAGAACAGTGAGTGAGGAAAGAGTCAAGCGCTCGGAAATCATCATTTATCATTTTCTTAAGGCATTATATGTGTATGTGTGTTGTACCTTTCTCTTGCAGTCTTGACTTTTGAATTACAGAAGCTCACTTTCATGATTAATTATTCATCATTCCGGATTGGGGAGTTATGTGAGAAACCCATTAGAATGTTGTGCATGCATAAAAAGCTCTCTACACGCTCTGCTGATGAATTAAAAAGAGAAAATTCGTCTTGTGTTTTCATGTAATGCCATTTAAAAGAAACTTTTTTATATTTTTTATTTTTTCTCTTTATTTCAATGCTTTTGACAGTTTCAAATACATGAGAATCACAAAATAATGTATGATTTTATTTTTTGAAAGATGAAAAAATAATTTCTTACTAATATGATAATGTGGTTTATTGTTTTTTTAAAGGGAGAAGAAGAAAGATAACAAAAGACATGACTTAAATGATAATTACTATATGATGATGGATTTCTTTCACACTGATTATATCCATCATTTATCTTAGCTTCAAGGAAAAAGTTAATTAATATTACATATTTAGTAATTAGACATTCAATCTCTCTCCCTTAAGTTCTCGCTCTCTTGCTTATTGATTGAAAATTTTCTATTTAAGCAATTTTAATGTAATGAATAAAAAAATTTCTCTCTTTCTCTTTCTCTCTTGCTCCTTCCTGTCTTTCTTCCGTTTGCTGTCTAATATTAATTAATATCGCATGTTGTTGTATGGAGAACTGCTTGAAGCTCTACCTCTTCCGCCGCGACGAGCTCGTCCTCCACCACGCGTATTGGGGAATGATTGAGTACGAATGGGAGATCCTGTGAATTAGATTTACATTAATATTTTCTATTCTGTTCTTCTGCTCTGCGTAATAAAAATATTTTTTTTCAAGGGGTCGGAAATTAAAAAAAATTTTTTTTTGATATTTAATCAAAATATTTTTCACTTTGATTTCACAATGTAAATGACAAAAAATTGTTAAAAACAAAATTATTCTTTTTTGATAAGATTATAACTTGCGATGTCTTAATTAAAAATTGTTTTGTCTTTTTTGTTCGTTATAAAGATTTGACAAAATATCAATATAAATTTTAAATGCAAATCTGGACAAATATTGATTTTTAATTTCCGAACTAGAATATTTTCTTAAAGTTTATGACTACTTACCACCCATTTGCTGTTGTTGTTGTGACATCATCATATTATCAGATCCCCAAACGATAGGCGAACGTCCACGTTGCGCACCACGACCAATTCTGCCGCGTGATGGACTTGGATTAGGATTTACGCTGCCTCTCATTCCTGAACGTGTTGTTCTTATAACTTGCGGTTGCTCAAGCACATCTGCTTCACTTGTTTCATCCTATATAGATAGAGTAAGTGAAAGGAATTTTCAATTAGTAGAAATATATTAAGATAATAAATTAACTCGCATATTTACCTCAGCAACACCAGCTGTCGATGACTTTTCACCCTCTGAACTAACTCCATCGCCACCTTCATCCGTTTCTTGCTGCTCTGATGACTTTTCTGGCTCGCCTTGTGCCTCTGATGTCGATGCACCTTCATATTCTAATGAGAAAGAAAGAGAAAAATTTAGTTCACAGTAATTAATGAATTGCAGTTGACTTTTTTGTCTAACCTTCGTCAGTCGTAATGCTTATTTCTGGTACTTGACTTTCTTCTTGATTACTTGAACCTGGCACAGGTTGTTGCTCTAAAATGTCTTGTTGTATTACTGTCGACATGCTTGAAGATGTAGAGCTAGTGCTAGCGGAGGTTGAGTCATTAATAAGGTTGTCGCCTGGCGAAGTTTGCTGAGGAATGTTGGGCACACTTCGATTTGTTGGTTGACTGTGTTCTTCTGATAAATCAATTCTTGTGTCATCCATTCCTTCTGCTAATGGTCGACTTTGTGTTGCACTTGTCGATGATGATGAAGATTCACCGAAAGTGAAACGGGCAGCAGCATGAGGAACTTGAGCAGTATGTGGCGATGAAACGACTTCTGAGAAGCCATCATTTCGTGATCTATAAAGTGTTGGTGTGCTTGGGACAATTCTGTCATCACCAGCATCATCTTGAAAAGCTTGACCCATAAGCATTAAATGCTGTTGCTGTCTTGAAGTTGATGCATTTGGTGATTGACGCCATTGAGAAATTGTAGCAGGACTCAATGATGAACTAGTTGTCCCTGATGTTGATGGTCCTGCTTCATTCCCGTTTCCCGTACCACTTGAAATACTTTGAATTTGTTGTTGATTTTCACCCTGTCGACTTGCTGATGATTCTTGCTGTGATGCTGCTGAGCTTGGAACTTCTGATAAATCTTCAATTTCAACTTCATTGTTTGCATTACTTGATTGAATATCATCAATATCTGGACCTTCTTCCATTTCTTGATGCTCCATTTCATAATTATAACCAGTTTCAATTCCATCATTTTCAAATCCTTCTGCATTTCCTTCATCTGGCATTGCTTCATCATCGTCTTCATCTTCATCCTCTGATGAAAGTACAATACATGGATCATCTTCTTGATCACGTTGTGAAGATGTCGGCACTTGATATTCAACTTCTAAACCTGATTCTGAAACACCTTGGAAAGTTCCTTCTTGAACTCTCGTTCTCTTTTGTGGAACAGGTTTATTTGGTTGTTCATCATTTGACGTTGAACTATCGCCTTCCTCATCACGTGGTCTCTTATGTGAACCAGCTTGAGTTGTTGTTACTGTATTACTGCTTGATGCTTGATGATGAGTACTTATTGCTATTGTTGGTGCCTAATTAAATTTTAGAAGAGTTTTTTAGTCAAATTTATAGATTCATTCAATGTTGACAACTTACCGAAGAAGATGAAGAAGTACCGCTTGTACTTGACGTTTGATTGTCAAAATTTTGTAAATTTTGTGCCTGTTGATTCTCAATACGTGGCGATACGAGTGCGACAACAGCTTGCTGAATTTGTTGACCACCTGTTACAATTTGAATTGAACTTTCACCACCGAGATTTTGGTCAATTTCTTGACTTTGTGATGAGCTTTCAGCTGCACTTGTGTTGTTGCCCATTGGAACAACTGCAGCAACGACTACAGTTGCAGAACTTGTGGCTGGCATATAATCAGTGTGTGAACTTGTTGGTGAACTTGAAATTGCCTCACCAGACTGTGAAGTTGAACCAGTTGTATGAACTTGTTGTGGTGGCACTAAAGCAGTGACACTTGTGCCAGCTGATGTGCTCGTACTTTGTGAAGATCCTTGAATGTTTGAGACATTTGTAGTTGGCATAACTGCAGCTGTTCGTGAATTTTGAACTGACAATGGACGAATTGAAGCGAGTGGTGTGTCACCAGATGAAGTACTACTACCGCCACGCCATGGCTGAACTGTCGCTGATTGCTGACTTGGACCAGCCATTGGTTTCACATTTGCAGTCCTTGTTGATGCATCAGTTGACATTTTTTCCATTGTGCTTGTTGCAGGCTTTGATGTTTGATTAGCGCCAAGTTGACGATATTGATTAAGTCGCTGCATCAACTCCGTCTTTTCATTTGTCGTGTCATTTATTTCTTTTTCAAGTCGCTGAACTCTTGATTCATATTGAGCTTTTAAATTTCTTACAACTTGCTCATGTTCATCATTACGTTGATCAAATTGAGTTTTTAATGTCGTCGATTCACGAGTTAATTGTTCTCTCTTTTCATTAAGCTGTGCAATCTTTGTTTTAGCTTGTTGCAATAATGCTTTGCATGATTCATCCTTCAATCTCAATTCATTATTAACCTGTTGCAATTTATTATTTTCAGCACGAATATTTTCAATTTCTTGCTGCAATTGTTGAATTTTCGACTCTAATTGTTTATTATCTTCAACAAGTTGTTGATCTTGTTGACTTGTACTTGGTTCACCCATATTTGCATCATTACCTTCACCCTCTTTGATTATTGGAGTCGTTCCAGAATCAACTTGATTTTTGAGCTCAAGGTATTGATCCTTGTAGCGTTTTGCAATTTTTCTAATTTGAGTTTCTTTCTCTTTCAATTGACTCAATTGCAATTCTTTGTTGCTAATCTCATCAGTGAGCTTCTTCATGTCATCATCCTTGGCATCAGCACGAACTCTTGTTTCAAGCAATTCCTGGCTTACTTTACCACTCGTTTGTCTCAACTGAGCAAGTTCTTCTGTCAATCGCTTGATTTCATTTTGATTTTGCGCCAAATTCTTTTGTAAATTCACAATTTCGTTATCAACTCGAGTTTTCTCTTGTTTTATTTGTGCATTTTCATCGATTGTCTTCTTATGTTGGTCCTTTTCAAGTTGTAACATTTTTGCGAGATTTTCACGCTCTGTTTGAAGTCGTTTCCAATCATCTGGTGAATTTTTATTTGATCTTTCAATAAGTGCATTGGCTCTTTGTCTCCAGCGAGTTGCTTCAGTTCTAAGTGAAAGATTTTCAGTGCTGAGTGTTTCATTTTTAACTTCAAGTTCACGATTCTTTTCTTGCAATGGAATTAATTCATCTTCAACTTTTGTCACACGCTGTTGAAGTGCATTGAATTTAATTGACAAAGCATCACGTTCTTCACGCAAAATTCGATTGCTATCAGTGATGGCATTTAATGTCTCAACTTTACGCAATAATTCTTGATGTTTCTCACTCGTCATTGCTGCTGAATCATCTTGACGATTAATATAATTTGCTTGAGTTTCATCCAACTTCTTTTGAATCATTTGCAATTCAGATTTCAATCGAGCATTTTCAGATTTGAGAATATCAAATTTAGCTACGGCAATGTCTTTTTCTTTACGTAAATATTTAATGATTTGCAGCAATTGCTCACTTGACTTTTCCTCATCATTTGCAATTGAACGATTCATTGAGGTGTCGGCAGCAGTATTATTATCAACACTCATTGACTCGTCCATTGATTGCGAAACATTAATGAATAATTTCGTTGAGAGCGCTTGAATTTGATCGTGAAGTGCGACATTCTGTTTGTCCATATCCTCAAGACGCTGCTCTAGTTCGCTCTTTTCTTTCATGAATATTTCTTCGCGTTCTGCCCACAATTTCTTGCCATTTTCAAACTTTTCTTCTGCTGTTTCACGCGCTTGCTTCAATTGCTCAAATTGTTGACGAATTGACGTCATTTCTTCCTTCAATCGTGCCATTGTTTTAATATCATTTGAATGCAAAATCATTTCATTTGCATATTTTGATTCTGCTGAATCTAATGATGCTTGCAATGCAATTGACTTTTCACGCAATTCACGAAGTTCACGATTATTTTCACTAATCTTTGTTAATGCTTCTTTCAAATCAAGTTGAGCTTTATGTAATTGCGTATTTGTGTCACCTGCCAACAATTGACGATTATTGATGTCTAAAGAAATTTCAGTCTCTAAATCATTGACTCGCTGCTTAAGACTTGCTTCACTCTTTTTAGTTTCAGCCAAATCAGCATCAACACGTGTCTTGTATTCTGAATATGTTTCATTGAGTTCCAGCAATTGCTTCTCATATGATTCCGCCATATCACAGTACTGTTTCGCGTGTTCTTTTGCCAATGATAATTCCTTTTCAAGTGCTTCCTTTTCAAGCATGACTTCGCTAAGTTTCAACTCAATTTCTTTACGCATTTTGTTAGCCTGTGCTACTGGATTTTCACTCTCGGTGGGTGTCAACGATGCTTGAAGTTTCTTTGATAACAGATCAATTTTTTGTGACTTTTTGTCAATTTCTTCACGTGCTTGCGACAATTCTTCACGGAATTTATTAGCAAGAGCTTTTTCTTCTTCCATACGTTCCTTTGCAGACTGAGTTTGTCGCTCAAGGTGCGATGAGAGTTCTCGGAAACGGTCTTGCTCTTCTTGTAGTCGTCTTCGCAACGCTGAACATTCACGTGTTAGTTCATCTAATCGTGATTCCATGCGCATCTTACCTTCACTCTCTGAACGTTCCATGGTAGTCTTTATCATTTCTAAATTATTCAAAACCAAATTGTTACTTTGTCTCTCACGATAAAGAACTTCACGTTCAGCTTTCAAATGTGTTTCACTATCTTTAAGCATTCGATTTTCTTGTGAAAGCTTTTCTATCATCATTTCAGCTCTGCTTAATTTAGAAGTGCAATCCATTGCTTCATTTCTAAGATAAGTCATTGCAGTTTCATGTTTTATTATTGTCGCTTCATAATTCTTATTTCGATCTTCCAATGCTTGAATTTGTTTCTTATAAGTTGCGACATTTTTCTGTTGAACTTTCAATTGACCATCATGATGTTCAACTTGTGCTTTCAACTTGCAATTGAGGGTTGAAATTTCTCTAAGCTCAGTTCTTAATGTATCAAATTGTTTATTCAGCATTTCATCATTTTGATGTTTTTCTTTACGATAATGTTCATATTCTTCTCTCAATGTCTTCATTTCATTCTCATACTGCTTGATTTTACTCTCTAAATCACCAATTCTTTTATCCTTTTCATGAACAATACTTGAATTAAGACCAGCTGAATTGAGACTGATATTGCTTGCACTTGGTGTATTCTCATCATCACCAGTATCCATGAATGTATCAGTAATGCTTGAATTCTTACTCGGTCCTTTCTTATTGAGCTCATTATAGAGTTTTTTATAATGCTCACGCTGCGAAATGCACTTCTCCATCATTCGTGTCTGTAATTCCATATTCTCTTGCATCTCTTGTAATCTTCGCGTGTAATTTTCAATTTTTGCTTCGTATGTTGCTTGGTCCATATGACTCTTAATCTCATCCATCTCTTCGACCTTTGCTGTCAGGTCACGGACGATAGCGAGAAGCTGAACATTATTTTGTTGAAGCTCTTGTATATCAGCAAATGTCACGAGGCGCTTCGTGATTACTTCATTTCCGCTCATGTCAGAAGTAATTGAGTCATCGTGCTGCGCTACTTGTCCTCCACGGGCCTGCTCAATTATTTGCAGTAAATGACACACCTGTCGACTTAAATCCTGACGATCACGTAGCAATTCCTTTGTCTGTGTGTCAAGGCTCTTTATTTTCAGAACTAATTCATCAATTTGTTGTCTTGTGTCGACACGTTCGCGTATAAGCGCCTCAAGTTGATTATTCAATTCATTATTTGCCTCAGTCGCCTTCTCAAGATCAATTTGCGTGCGCTGAATGATTGGAGCTTTCTCTTGAATTTCTTGCAGCACTTCAGAAAAACGTAATTTCATTTGCTCATGATCTTTTTTAACACGCGTCAATTCTTCTTGTGTATTAACATACATACTGTAAATTTCAGTCAAAGATTTGCCTGACTTAATTAATTTACTTGTAGTTGCTGCTGCTGGACATAATTTTTCTACAGCAATATCAATATTTTCTTGTTGTGCTGCTTTTAAAAGATCATTTGCATTTTTCAATTCATCTTGCAATGAAAGAATTTCCTCATTCTTTTTATCAAGTTCTTGCTGTTGACTGAGCTCAAGTTGTCGATATTTTGTCTCTAAATTTCCATATTCTTCTGTCGCTTCTTTTAACGTAGATTTTAGTTCACTAACAACATTTGCAATATCACGCTGTTCATTAATTGCTTCTTCACTCTTATCCTTATACAATTCAGCAAGTCTTGTTTTTGCTTGCAGTTCTTTTTGGTACTTTTCCATCATTTTTGTAAATTCTTCGCTATGTGAAAGAATTTGTTGTGAGAGTTCTTCAATTCTTGCATTTAGCGATGTATTGGTTTCAGTTAAATGAGCAATTTGTGAAGTTGCAATGCTCAATTCTTCAGTTTTCTCATGCAACTTTGTTTCAATTGTCATCGTTCGAGCTGTTGATTCTTTTCGACATTTTTGAAGCTCTTGAATGTTGCGATTGAGATCAGCTGTGAGCATATCAATTTGACTTTGTAATAAAACTCTTTCTTGCTCTAATCGACGTTCCTTAAATTCAATATTTGACTCTTTATGTTGAATTTCATCAAGCTTAGAAAGTGCTTCACATTTGGCATTAATTGCAGCTTGCAATTGCTTTTTTAATGACTTTATGTCATCTTCCAATCGTTCAACTTCAAAATTTCTTCTTTCAACCATTTTCATAAGACTGTCTCTTTCATCAATGACACCATGACGATCTTTACGATATTCCAACAATTCTGCTTCGTTACGCTTAAGATTTTCACTCAATTTCGTCACTTCCTCACGCGCTTCATCAAGTTGTTCACGTAGTTCTTTAACACAAACTTGTGCTGATTGCGCTTTAGCAAATTCATCTTGATATTTCTCTGTTAGCTCTGAAATCTTTTGTTCATATTCTGTACGAAAGCCATCTGAAAAGAATGGTTTATTTAGGTTAATCAAAATGCCTAAAAAATGTCCCCGCCAAAAAATCTAATTCATTTAAGTCAAAAAACAAAATGCTGTAGTTCTTGTTTACCAAAAATGCACCGATAAGAAAAAAATGAAAAAAAATAATGGAGAGTGCGAGAAGCCATTGCATTCGTCGCTTTTGTCTCGAGACATGCAAATTTGTGTGGCAAAATTTAAGAAATTGAAAATTTCAAAGGATTTTTTCAGTTTTTTACAGCGGTTTGCATTTTGCTAGTTTAAACTCATTGAACACTCACCTAAGTTTGTCTTTTGAGTCTCGTAGAGTGCCTTCATTTCAAGAAATTCAGAAAAAAATAATTCATATTTTGAGCGTACATCGTCTGGTAATTTTTCTAAATCTTCTTTTGACAATACACGATTGCCAAATGTCGCAACCGCTTTTTCAGTCTCCATTACTGTTGTTTTTTGTGTGTTAATTCGAAAAATTAATGAGAATATTTTTTTATTTTTGCGGCTTATTTTCTTCTACCTTCCTTCGTTGACCGCGTTTAGATGTGTTTAGCAAAAAATGTGTGTTGAATTTAAGGGGAAATTATAGTTGAATGAAATGCAGTTTTTTGAATTTGATTAATACGTTGAGAAAATTTTTTACAATGGAAAATTTAAAAATTTAATTTCCTTAATTGATGCTTAAAATAGAAAATTTAAGTTTGAACTAAATTTTAAATTTGTTAACTTTAAAAAATTTAAATTGATTGTAATTTTTTTAGAAACTTGAAATGTTTGAATCAAAACATCAATAAAACTAGCTTTTTTTGACAAACCAATTCAATTCTTACAAATTTTGAATGAAAATTTAGATTGCAATTTTTTTCAATTGATGATTTGAATTTGAAATTCAAACTAGTACTAACGAGAATAAAAAATTAATAAAATAAAATAAAAATGGTTTAAAAGTTTCTCAATAAAATTCAGGTAGATTTTTTGGGAAGAGATTTACTAGCTGATTTTAAGAAAGTTTTGAAAAAAAAAAATCGAAATTAAATTACTAATTAGAGTTTAAAAATTTCTAATTTGAACTAAAATTTATAAAAATTTCAAAATAAAAGTTTTTGAATCTGATAAAAGATTTAAAAAAGTTGTTAAATTTTTTTAACTTGAAAAATTTTTAAGAATTTCTTAATTTAGTAATTTATTAGAAAGAAATTTTAAAATATACTTCACGCAATCAGTACGAATCAAAAGAAAAATTTTTGATTGATAGCATTTAAATTAGAATAATGAATCTTTAAATTCTCTGATTTTCGTTATGAGCTTATTTGCGACTTATAAATCATAAGAATAATTCAATAGCAATTTTCTAAAATCAAATGATTTAAAAAATTTGTTAATTTAAAAATTTCTAAACTTTTTGAGTTAAAAACTATTTTAAATTTACAAATTTTTAGATTTAATCTAGCAAGTTTGTTAAAATTTAACAAATTTTTTAAATTTTTATGAGTGTAATAGAAATTTTAAGTATATGATAATTTTTGAGATTTTTGAATAAAATTTTTAGAGTTTCGATAATTTCCCTGATGATGTCAGATTCAATTTTTGTATCAAACTAATTTAATAAAAAATCCTTAGGTTTGAAATGATTTTTAATTGAAAGTTTCTCAATCAAATTTCAGGTAGTAAATAAATTTAAATTATTTTTTAAAATTTATTTTCTTAAGCTATATTTTAAATCTACCTATTTAATTAAAAATTAAATTTAATGATTTAAAAATTCTAATTTTTAAAATTTTATTTATTATCACCTAGAAAATTTATTTTAAAATAATAAAAAAACTCTTTTTTAACGTATAAAAATAAAAATTCAAAAAAGATTTTCACCATAACAAGACCGACAAAATAAGAATTTTATTTATATTCAACAATTTTTATAGCTAAAAACTTCACCGAGAAGAGGAAAGAAGAAAAATAAAATTAAAAGAATAAAAATCGTGTGATTTTGATAAAAATACAAAATAAAAATAGTCAGAAGATCAGAAGAAAAATATGACCGATGTTGTCAATAGAAACAGTGCCGATGAAAGCGAAGAAAAGCAACGAACGATGGTAAAAACACTTTGAAAGCATTGTATACACTTTGCAAATTTTTTTTCTTCGTCTTTTCAATATGAAGTCCATTTTTTGTATGTGATGAGATTTTTTTTCATCATTTTTACACGATAGTAATTAAAGAATCACGAAATATTTATTGAAAAAGTATGCATTTCTAATCGTGTCGTATCAATATCATATTGAAAATGTTACACGATGCAAATTTTTCTTCTTAATTCGCACTTTTCAATTTTTTTCTCGCTCTCTTTTTTACTGTATCATCATCTTCCGATTTTGATGGAAATTTTTTTTATTTTATTTAGAGCTTAACAGAAAACTCGCCAACATCGGGTGGAATTGAGTCTGAATATGATACGGCGAGTACAAATTCAAGATCTGATAATGAAAGAGATGAATATGAAGACAGCGAAGAGGACAGTATGGATGAGGAAGAAGCTACTGGTATATAAAAATTGTGCAATATTTTTCAACCCACACAAAAATTTTAATAATTTGTTTTTTCCAAAATAAAAATTTTTAAGATGATGAAGATGAACCGCAAGATGATGAAAGAGAATCAGGTGATGACGATGATGAAAATCAAGAAGAGCAAGAAAGTGAAGGTGGAACAAAGAAAAAAGTCGATCATGATGAAGATCGAAGTAATCCACAATATATCCCAAAAAAGGGAACATTTTATGAACATGATGATCGTACAGCTGAAGACCTTGATGCAAATGAACCAGTAGAAAATTTGGAAAATGCAAATAATAGCACAGAAGGTTTAGCCGGTACTGGAAAAGTTTTATCAACACAAAATCAAAAAGTCACACCGAAACAGGTAAAGAAAAAAGAGGCAGATCGTTGGACTCATGATCGTTTTAATGAATATGAGCAAGCACCGAAATCAAAAGCAGAATTGGTCTCAGCCTATGGCTATGATATCAGAAATGAAGATTGCCCACCAAGACCACGTCGTCAAAGACGCTATGGTCGTCATCAATCAAAATACTCGAGAAATTGGGAAGATGAAGAAGCTTATAAAAAGCAACAGTCGAGTGCAAAACCACCAAGGCGTGTTCCTAAACCAGAAGATTTTCCAGCACTCGGTTCAACTCCTCGTCCTACTTCATCATCAAAATCTCGCATTTCGC
Organism: Polypedilum vanderplanki; assembly: GCA_018290095.1. Lineage (NCBI taxonomy): Eukaryota > Metazoa > Arthropoda > Insecta > Diptera > Chironomidae > Polypedilum > Polypedilum vanderplanki. Next base: position 23,195,448 of record CM031381.1, on the reverse strand, counting down.
GATCTCGTCGTAATCATCAACAAGATGAAAATGATCCACAATCATCACAGCAGCAACAACAACAACAGAATTATCGATCGCCAATAAGAAATTCTCGTGAGCAAAGGTCACATCGTGAAGATCGTGGATCACGTGGTGATGGAAGAAATCAACGTTATAATAATGACAACAGCAACAATAACAATGCAAGACATGTCAAAGGCAAAAAGAATATCAATTTCAATCACAATATTGAGTTCAAGAACCAAAATCGTAAAAATATTAATTATGAATCGACACAAACAAAGAATAATAATGTGCTGAATCAACAAATGCAATCGTCATCACATCAGCATCATAGTCAATCATCGTCACATGCGAGTTCACATCATCAACAATCACAGCAACAACAACATCAGCAACATCAATCGAATCAACGTTATAATAATAATGAAGCACCGCTGCCAACTTTAAGCTTCACTAACAGCAAAATGAATAATGCAACAAATAATTCGAGCGCAACGCCGACATCGTCGAGGACAATTTTAAATTTTGACAATTCATCGGGCAATTATGGTCGCGGCAGTCGCGAAAAAGAGGTCAATAGTCATAATATGCAACAATCATCATCAGCAATGTCACCGAATAAAAATATTCAACAACAATATGCTGATCATCAAATGGATCAAATGAAACTCATGGAAAAGAGCTATCAGGGCAAAGCGACAAATTTGAATTTGAATCAAGTGCCATCACAGCAGCAACAAATTCAACAGCAACAGCCAATTAATAATATGCAAGATGCTTCGATGATGAATAGCTCAGAAATGAGCCGATCAAAAAGATATTCAAGTCTTCGTCAGAGATCAAATATTAATGAAGGACCACCGCAGCAACAGACTGCTCAACAGCAACAACAGCAGCAGTCAGTTCAAAATCAAGCACCCCAGCCACAGCAATATCATCCTCAATATCATCCACAGCAAGAAATTGATCCATCACAGCATGTACAGAATGTGATGACAACACAACAGCCTACTCAAACTTACTTGTCTCAACCGCAGCCGAATGCTCAACAACAACAGCCTCCTCCGCCACAGAATCAACAGCAAACGACTACAAATGTTCAGCAACAAGCAGCAGCAGCTCAAAAATATCAAGCTGCTTATTATGCTGCAAATCCTGCAAGTGAATATGCAGTAGCTCAACAGCAAGCATTAATGCAAGCAGCAATGGTTGAAAAATATCAATATCAACAGCAAACTTCACCTGCTCAATACTTGCCGCCTCCACAACAAACCCAACAAATTTATATGCCTACACAGACGCAGCCGACACAGCAACAACAAATTTTGAATTATGTCTCGACAATTCAACCACAAGGACCAACTGCAGGCTATCCACAATATACAAATTATCAAAATTTTAATATTCAAGGTCCACAACCTGCAGCAAGTGCTCCACAGCCTCAGGCACCACCACCTGCTCAAACAACTCCCATCTATCAGACACAAAGTGGACTGACTTATTATCCTAATCAACAAATACAAACAACTCATCAGCCACGAATAATTCAGCCTCAACGACGTCCAAATCCAATTCCGATACTCGCGCCACCTGATCATAAAGCAAAAAATAGCTCGGCTGTGAATGACGATATTGATAAAAATATTGATGGCGATAAAGGTACAAGTAGTGCAGAAAATATCGATCATATTTTGGATAATATGTTTGTGCAGCGTCCAATGACAAATGTTGTGTCATTAAAAGATCCAACAACTGTAACGACAATGTCTAGTGATGATAAAAATGATGATCAAATCAATGATGGCATGAATGTAAGTTAAAAATTTTCCCTTCAAATATTTGACAATTTTTTAAAAATTTCTTTTTTTACAGTCAATGTCAATAAATGATGATAAGAAGGGCGATGGCAGTAAATAATTTTAAATCTTTTTTCTTCTTCTTCAAATTAATTTGTGAATTTTTTCTTTTACTTTTTTTGCCGAAAATTTTCTTCATTAGCTCGTCTGTTTCTTAGATATTAATACTAAAATAGATTTTTTTGTCCATTTTTTATTTTTTAATTGAAAATTTCTCTTTTTTGTGAAAATCATTAAATAAGAGAGAGAAAAATAAATAATAAAGAAAAACTTATTTCTTAAAAATCTCGAGTTTCAATCTAGTTGTGTGATCGACTGACAGAATTGATTGCAGCAATCGGGGTAAGGTTTTTTATAATTATGACTGAACTTGCATGACATCGTTGGATCTTCTTCTTGATTGCATGTGTGCACAGTTAGTGTATAATCGTCGCCACAAAATATTGCCAAACATTTTGTATTATTTGCATCAGCTGTAATTAGAAAAATTTAGGGTTCGGCACTTGATGCATGTAGTCAAGTACATGCGCATGTAATTTTGCAAGTTGCATGCAAGTTAATTTACGTGAAAATGTCTCTAATTCATTCAAATTTTTTTAATTTGGTCCAAAAGTTTGTAAACTTAAGAAGCATTGACTTTCATATAAACTTGAAAAAAATTGATCAAATTTAATAAAATTTGAATTAATTAGAGACATTTTCAAGTAAATAACTTGAATGCAACTTGAAAAATTACATGCGCATGTACTTGAATACATGCATCAAGTGCCGAACCCTAGAAAAATTATAATTGAAAATTAAGAAATATTTCAAATTTTAAAATTTTGAAATTGATATGTTTACTTATTCGTCTGTTATATGATCTTTTGTTCTACAAAATTATCTAATGAAAATTCTTCTCGAATCTCCATATTGTTCTTAAGTTGTTATCGAAAATTGTTGAATAATAAAAAAAGTCTAATTTATTCAATTTAAAATCAAGTTAAACTAAATATTCAAGTCAAGTATTTAAATCAAGTTGACTAGAAATTTGAATTTTAGTCAAGTTACATAGAAATCAAGTTACTCAAAAAATTAAGTCAAGTAAATTTATAAATCAAGTAAAATATTTTTTTTTAGAATTCGGCATTTGATGCATGCATACGTCAGCCCAACTTTTTTCTTAAAAATAATGCAATAAAATAATGAAAAATTTTTAAATCTTAAAATGATATAAAATTTTAACTCTTTGATGGTTCAAATCAAAAATGTATAAAAAAATTAACTTAATTTAATTCAAAATATCATATTTGAAACTTAAAAGAATTTAATTGAAGAATTCTTTCATAAATGAATAAATTAAAATAAGATCAAATAATTTTTTTACCTGTTCCCGGTAGCAATTTAATATCTTCAAATTCACAAACTTCAATACACTCGCCCGTGTCAGTCTCACAATCTTTTCCTACTGAATTTATTATCGTAAATGTTGACGATATTACCGTGGGAAAAGAAATAAAAATTAAGATTAGAAATAAACAACAAATTGCTATTGCGATCAACTTCATGGTGCGAGAAATTCCAAATGACAACTGAAGACATTGTTCACTAACAATAGTAGACTGTCTGAGGTAGACACAAAGAATGAGAGAGACTGACAGAAAAAGAGATATGTTAATTGGGCCTTGATCTTGTTTCATGTCGTCGCATATTGCAAAATCAACTTTACAAGAAAAAGAGAAAAACCAGAAATTGTCTGAGACATAGCGACGTCAATGGATTATGAAAAAAGAGAGCGAAGATTAAAAAATAAAAAGAGAGTAAAAAATTTTATTGTTAAAAATTATTTATACAAAAATTTTATGGTCTTCGATTTGAAATAAGTCTACCACAACATTCTGGAAAAGGCTTGGAATCGTCTGCACCAGCATAGATTGATTGACCGCTCATATCATATCCGCAATGAGTAATATGCAAGTCAAAATTCGATGAACATCTAAGCATTCTGCATTTTCCAATATCATTTTTATTGTCACCAGGGAAAAGCTTTACATTTTCAAATTCACAGTATGATCCACACAAGCCATCAAAACAACCACTTTTACGGGCATTTTTGATCACAGGCTGTAAGGAACTAAAGCAAAAACCGATAACGCTCAATAGAACAAAAATTATAGCACAAGATTTCATTTTGAAACACTTGTTATTTACAGACTGAAATGATTCTCATGAAATCTTTACGTTTTTATATTTTTAATTAATCGAAAGCTTTAGAAAAATGTTTTAGAGAGAAATGGAATGTATCTATGTAAAGAAGTAAATATTTTTAATAAATTTATTCTAAAATTCATTATGAGAAAAAATATAAGCTGAGAGATAAAAACGAAAAATTTAAATTATTGTGCAGTATTTAATAAACTTTAAATAAAACTAATAACACTGAATTATTTGAGTATAAATAAGAGAGAAAGAATTTGTTTTCTCGAGAGAACGAAATGAAAAATTTAGATTTTTTTATACTTCAATTTATTTTAATTAAATTTGTGTTTACATAAATACTAGTGTTTTTTTCGAGGAACAACTCTGCCACAGCATTCTGGAAAAGGTTTAGAGTCATCTTGGTCGACATATTCTGTTTCACCGGTCATGTCAAATGAACAGGGTGTGATATATAAATCAAAATTCGATGCACATCTCAACATTCTACATTTTCCAATGTCATTCTTATTGTCATCAGGGAAAAGTTTTGTTCCTTGAAAATCACAGTGTGAGCCACATTGACCTTCCCAACATCCCTCTTTGCGAGTATTTTTAACTACAGGCTGTGAAAAACTATAACACAAGCCGATAACGCTCAATAAAACCAAAATTACTGCACAGTATTTCATTTTTTGACACTTGTTGTTTATAGACTGAAATAATTCTCATCAATTCTCTGCTTTTTATATTTCTATTACTCAAAAGTTTTATAGAAATGTGTCAGAGAGGAGCAACATGTGCCTATGTAGACAACTTGATATTTTTTCCACTACTTATCTCTATAACCTTACAATGATAATGTGGGTAATATTAAATTGAGCAAAATTCAACGTTGCTTTTGGTTTTTTTTCAAAAAATAAATTTTTATTATTATGTCAAAAACTTTAAGTTGTATAAAAATTTTAAATTTATTTGAAAATTTTTAAAATATTTTAGAGATTTTGTAAAAATATTTCTGATTTAAGAGAATCAGTACTTACTCTTAAAAGATGTTAACGGTAATAAAAGACCAAATTTCTATAAGATCTTGACCATTTATGTTAAAAAAATGCTTATTTTTGCAGTTTTTTGAGAACTTAGCAAGTACAAGTTCTAAAAGTTTCATTGAATATCATTCGTACAAAATGTTTTTTGTTATCTTTAGATTTTTCATGTTTTTAATAAATACAAGAACTTACATTGTTTCTTAATCAATTGATATGAAATAGAAATAAAATTTTATTTATGTTTAAAAATTATTTTATTTTTCTATTGAAATTGTTTCAAATTCAAGTCAAAACTGTTTAATAAAATTTTTTTTACTTTTTTAAATCTCCTAAGTGAATTTGTTTATCATTTTTTGTGCTTTAATTTAGTAACCTATTTGTGTTCCATTTAACTAAAAATTAATTACCACTACATTTTGAAAACTTCATTATGAAAAACTCTTCAAATTATAATAATCAAAACAAATAATCATGTCAAGTTCTATTCAGTATTAAAAATTTATATTTAGTTATCAATTTTATAAATTCTATTTTGAAGTCAAGTTTAAATGATAAGAAGTCTCATGTTCTTCAATTTTAACAAGTATAACTCACTTGGTTTTCATTTTAGTTCATTTTATGCACGTGATGACAATTTACAATAAAAATATAAACAACTTTATTTTTATTTTGATAAAACTTATTCAAAATATGAACATCTTCCATCTGTAAATTAACATTTTTTTATTTTTATGATTTTGTCAGTTACTTCAATTTTAATTAAACTTTTGTTCTTTGACGCAAAACTATGAAAATACATTTTATTATTAAACTAATTCAATATATTGATAAGATAAGTACACTTTAAATTTTTTATTTCACTACTTCAACTGCAAACTTTAAATCCACAACAATCCGGAAATAACAATCGATAATTTACACCCTCATAATGGCATCTACTTGAAAGATCTTGGAAGCAATTTGTGACTATTACATTGAAATTTTCATCACAAAATAATTCTCGGCATTTTCCTTTCTGATTAATTGTTTCAAGTTTCCTAATTTGTACTCCTTCATATGAACAAACTGGAATTCCTTCAGCATTCACAACTTCCGTTTTGTATACAACCGGTGCTGAATATGAAATGACTGAATTTACCAAAATTAAAATTAAAAGAATTAAGAAATTTAAATGATACATTTTTAAAAATCTTTTGCGTTGTACAAGCTGAAACTGATTAAGACATCAAAATTTTTTTTTGTTTTTAAAGAGCATGAATGGAATGTTGAAAGATGAGGAAAAAATCTAAAATTGATAAGTTGGTTTATATTCTCAATAATGCTTGCGTTGAGATTTTTATGAATGAGATTTAGTTTTTTGTTAATTTAGAAAAAATAACTGTCATTTTAAATTTAAAATATTCAAACTTAAAAGAACGTTAGAAATATCATTAGAATTTTAAAAGCTTGATATTTTTCTAAAGCCTAAAAAACGTTAAATATTGAATTATTTCAATATTTACAATTTTTTAAAATAAAATAAACAATTTCCATAGATACCTTAAAAAAGTTATTAATAAAAATTATAATCCATCATAATTTCCCTTCTTCTCTCTCTCATTAAAAAAATAAAAAAAGAAAACAAATCGAAACGCACGCTCTCACTAAAATAAACTAAAAGAGAGCGAGAATGTCACAGACAGCTCCAAAAGCACCAATTTTATGCATTTTTAATGATTGTCAAGGTCGCTATTAATTTAAAACATTGATTATTTTCTCATCTCACAATGTTGTTTTTATTTTCTTTTTTTGCAATTGTTTTTGAAATGAGACAGAAACATTTACATATCATATCATTATTATTTCACATACAAACTTTTATGCCACAGCAATCTGGATACGTACTATTACTGTCATAATTCTCAAAATGACATCGACCTGTATAATCAAATGGGCATCTAAAAATGAAAAAAGCACACACAATGAAACTATCCACTTTGATTTTAATTCACTCACTGTCACACTTACGGTTCAAATATTATGTGGTAGTCGTCGGTGCATGTTAGCTGAAGGCAAGTAACATCTCTGTGTAATGTTGTATTAGTTCCAGGAAAGAATTGATGATCTTCATAGGAGCAAAGTGTTCCGCATGTTTCATTAACGCAGCCCTCTGCTTTCGATGGTATCCTTTGTAACTGAATTGCACCACAACCATACCAAATACTGCAGACAATTGTGCTGATTAAAATTAATAAAATTTTCATCGTTTTACTTTTTTTTCACTGCTCGCGATAACTCCACAACTCAACCGCCTAAATTGTTTGAGCTTGTGCAAAAAATATATTTTTGATTAATAATGAGAAAAAAAACTTCTCTCTTTCTCACTCACTATCCGCACATTGCTATTGCTACTGCTTTTGTGTAAGTAGTATTTTATATCGCGTTATCATACATACATAATATGATAATAGAGAGATTGAGACGCAGATATGTAGCAGATGATGATAATGATGATTTTTTACAAAGAAATGCAAATCAGATTATAAAAATAGAGTTTTATGACAATGGCGTCACGAATACTTTTTTTATATCTTTTTTTGTAGAGTTCAAGGATCTCAAGAGTCAATTTGATTCAAGTTATTGTAAAAATAGTAATTTTTATTAATTCTTTTGTTTGTTACAGATTTCTTTTTCAAAATATACTTCATTTAAGCTTTAGCTCTATTTGATAAACTGCATTTGATGTTTAACTAAAAAAATGAAGGCAGTAAATTCAAATCTTAATTAAATAAATCAAAAAAATTTCTTTTAAGTCAACCTAAATGGCAGAATTTTTTTTAATCTAAAAATGTTTTAAATTTCACATAAAGATTTTCTTTAAAAGAACATCAAAAAAAGGAAAAAATTTTCGAGTGTGAGCTTAAAAAACATTGAAATAGTGCACAAAGTATTTTTTATAAAAAGAGTCAATAATAAATGTTTTAAATTGGAAATGTCCTTCAACTATGCAGTCGAGAGTTTTCTTTTAAGACTTAAATTGTTCTTGAGTTTTGCATTCGAACTGACACCATTGTTCATTTCGTTATGCTTTGTAGTTGCTTTGGCAGTGTTAGCTTTTTCTTTATTTTCAGCCTTTCCACTCTTTGATGGCTTTTCATCCTTTGAACTTCGATTTGATTGCTCTTGCGTTTCTGGCTTTTTCTTTTCTACCTCTTTTGTTTGCGTTTTTGGCTTTGATAATTGAAACTTTCGAGCATTCTTCATTTTTTCTAGCTGTTCTGGATTTTCTTTTAAAATATTCTGTAAAAAATATTGTCATTAGTGTTGAAATTTTTAGAAAAACACTTAGACAAATTGGAAAATGATTGTAAAATTTTCAAATCCCAATTTTTATGTACATAAAAACTAATTAAAAACTTTTACTCAATGAAAACTAAGGCCTGAGAACTTTTTGATTTTATTGAGTTATGCTAAATTGAAAAATCACAGAAATCAAAAAATCTAATTTTTTTCTCAGGCAAAATGCAATCAAAGTTTTGATAATTCAAAAAAAAAATTTGATTGCTTTATCCAAAAATCATATCGAATATTTAGTGTGACTTCCACATGAAAACTCAACTTACATTCAAAGCACGAATATTATTATAAATCACTTGAGGTGATATGAGTCCATAATTAAACATAGAGTCCAAATGCACTATATAATTTCGATATAAATTTTTCTCTAACAATTCCAGTCCTTTTTCCTTAAGAAACAAATCACATGCGAGAGCAATTTGACAATCGCCAACAAATCTATGAAAGAAATAAAATTTAAAAAAATTTTATAAAAAATTAAAAACTATAAAAAATTTACCCGTGCTTCATAACATGTAAGTTCCATAATTTCATAAGCTCTTTTTCACCTTCATTTACATCAGTAAATTCATCAATCATTTGTTTTGTTGTACGTTGTAACCATCTAAAAAAATAATAAAATTTTTAAAAACTCTTGTAAATCTTAAAAATAATTAAGAATATACTTTGGATCAGGTTCACCCTCAGAATCATAATCAAGTTCTTTCGGCATAATAGGAATGCATGTTTCACTATGATAATAAATTCTATTATGTCCACTAATGTATTGTCTCTGCTGTTCAAGTTCACCATCATCAACTTCTTGAAATTCGCACATTTTGAATGATGGTCGTCTTGGTCTGAACACCATAATATTGGTAACAACATTTCTTCTTGTTGGACCACTTTGACGTTGTGATCCTAATAAAACATCATGGGGTGCTCCACTATATGAACCATCGTACATTTCATTTATGTAAACATCAATTCTTGCTTTATTTCCATCTTCAATATATTGAAAAAGTAAACGTGCATGACATAGCTTCAAATGCTTCATCAATGAGTAAATTCTTATACAATTAAGCGCACACCATGGACATATAAAATCATTTCTTTCTTCTGTGCGTTGTTTAGTACTGTTATTGACAATAAATTGAAAAATGAAAGGCTTTCTGGGTACAATTTCTAAATCACTTTTATCATGACCATTTGAGAGTGAACCATTAAGTGTACTATTTGCTTGTCCATTATGTGTCGTTGTTGAATTTTCTTTGTTATTATTATTGTGCTGATCTGTGATAAATTTTGGTCTTGGTATGTAATTATTTCCGGTAATTTTTGAACGTGTCCATTCCATATAAAGTTGAATCTTTGGCGTTTTATCGAATGTTACAAATGGATTTGAATCATCTTCAGCAAAATAATACTTATTTACTTCTTCTGCCCAATCAGCTATATGTTGATCGGCTTCACTTGGAAAATTTTCCCAACAGAGCATATGTGATGGACGAAAGGCATGTCTTTCCAAGGCGGTAACGTGATAGAGACCATTTACTAATAAATTACGACCATGTTTATCAAACACTGGCAATTCTGCGTGATATGTCTTGCTATAGCATGAATATTTATTTGATGGTTCCTCATTAGCAGTACCACCAGTATATGGTTGTGATTCAATATCAAATGTAAGCTGGTATGTTGTCTGCACATTATCACCCAGTCGATCAAATTCAGTCGCTGAGACACAGACAGCAGGCAATTTATCAGTACCATTGTTATCAGTATTAACAATCACACGCGATTCACCAATTCGAATTTGATTTTGAGCCATTGCAGACTCTTTACGTCGTTTATAAGAAACTTTCTCAAGTTTGGTATCAACTTTGACATAATTTGTTTGTAAATGTGAATCATTGAAACTAATAAATCCAATGATAAGATTGTCATTCTCATTAGGTTTTTGATCTTTATTTTGAATTCTGGATAGAATATTGTCAACTTTGAATGTACTACGATTTTTATTATTTCTTGTTGTTCTACCCTTGAGATATGAAAGATTCCTATGAAGAAATAGTGGCTAAAAGAGAACGACATAGAGAGAAAAAAAGAAGATATGAAATTACATTTTCGGGGTGAATGGCACTGAATAGTAAAAATCCTTGAGCAATTTTCTTGCACAGTAAAATTTTGTGTGAAAGTTTTGACTTACCGATGAAATGAAGCGTGTTTTGAGATAACGATAGATTTGTGTAGGTTCTGTAATGAAAATTTATTTGATGAATAAGAAGCAAATTTTTGATTTTCCGCTCAAAAGAGTGTCTCTTAAATTTTTGTTGTTGTGTGGCGTCTCATTCACTTTTTTATTTTTTACTCACTTTCAAATGCCTGAAAAAACAAATCAGTGTCGGACACTGGTGTGATATCCTTGCGCGATTTGAAACTATCACTCGTTCTTGAGCGCGGCATTATAGAAAATTAATTTTTTTATAAAAAAATGTGCTGAGTTCCTAATTCGAATTTATTTATTATAAAAATACAAAAAAGGTTTCAAACAAAAATGTTTGAATTTTGAAAAGTCGTTATGAAATTTTTAAAAATTTTTATAAAATAAAAAAATTTGAAATTTTTTTTTCATGAAATTTAATACAGTTGAAGTTTTATCACACTTTCTTCAAAATTAATTAAAATAAAAAAAAATTAGAGGGGCAGGCAAAAAATTTGAATTTTAAAAATACGTTAAATACAAAATTTTTCATCGAGTAATAAAAACTTAAAAAATTCAAATGAGTTCATCTGTTGTTACCACAGTCAATTGACTTTTACTTTTTTCTTTCAAATTTGACATAATTTCATTCAAATCATTGCCAAATCTGAATAAATCATGTAAATCCTTGTTCAATCGCATAATTAGGTGAAATGCTTCCTTTTCCCAGTTCCAAAAATAAATTTGTTTCTCATTCACTTTTAGGTCGTCCACTAATGAAATTATGTTCTACAAAAAATTTAAATTTATAAAATTGATAAATAATTTTTAATAAACTCACTTTTGCTGCTGTAATATCAATTGTATTATTCATTGCTGTTCCATTCATAAAAATGCAATTAACATCTGGGAATTCCATTGTCGTTTTTTCCATCACAGCTGATTTGAAATATTCTGCAGAAGAATAATTCACACTTCTATCTGATGTTATTATTAGGACATCATTATTATCAATCTAGTAGGAATAGAAGGAACAAATTATAAGATTTCTTCAAAATGGTTAAGAATGTTCGCTATTTAGAAAGTGCATTAATTTATCAATAATTAATGAATATTTTCAAATTTTCTTAATATATTTTGATTTTTTTCTAAAAGTTATTGAAAACTAATTCTTGTCAAGAGAAAA
>CM031381.1:23125054-23183630 GCA_018290095.1 Polypedilum vanderplanki | reverse complement strand
ATCACAGCTGATTTGAAATATTCTGCAGAAGAATAATTCACACTTCTATCTGGTGTTATTATTAGGACATCATTATTATCAATCTAGTAAGAATAGAAGGAATAACTTATTAGATTTCTTCAAAATGGTTAAGAATGTTCGCCATTTAGAAAGTGCATTAATTTATCAATAACTAATAAATATATTCAAATTTTCTTAATATATTTTGATTTTTTTCTAAAAGTTATTGAAAACTAATTCTTGTCAAGAGAAAATAATTTTTACTTAAAACTACAAAAATCAAAAACCTTTTTTAAAAAAATTTCCCACCTTTTCAACTTTAAAATGAATCACTGGTCTTGATGTAGAATATAAACTCATAAGAACATTAATAGCAACACCAGTAAGAATTCCAAAATCTAAGCCAAGCCATAAACTGATGATAAAAGTTCTCAAAAAAGGAATAAAATCAATTCTTTTTGTTTTATAAATTTCAATTATTTCATGAAATTCCAACATTGAAATCATTGCTGCAATCATCACCTTAGAAGTTATAATTAATTACTTAAATTTCAAAAATTATTTTAATTAATAATTTTTCTTACAGCAGCTAATGTAGTTTTAGGAATATAAAAGAAAATGCCAGTCAGCACACTTAAAGAGAGTAAAACAATACAACCAGCAATAACTCCTCCAAATTGTGTTTTAACACCAGAATTATGATTTATTGCTGTTCTACTAAATGCACCAGACACAGGAATTGATCGAAAAAATGAGGATGTAATATTGCATAAACCTAAAGTTATAATTTCTTGAGTGCAATCAACAATTTTTCCTTTACTAAAAGCTTTTGCAATTGCTATAGTTTCAAGAATTGACACTAATGGAAGAGTTATCAACCAAACTCCCAAACTTTCTGTCATTTCAAAGAAATTATATTCACGACCATTCAACTGAGTTTTCATTGGTGGAATTTGAAATGTTGGCAAACCTTCAGCAACTGTTCCTGTCAATCGAAATGGCTGCTTACCATTAATATGAAATATATAAGCTATAATAATCCCCAAAATGACAACAATTGCATTCCTTGAAATTGACAAATATTTACTGAATATTGGAAATTTTGATAATCCTTTTGGCTTTTTCATAGCTATGAGTAAAACTAAAGAAATCAATCCAAATAAAGTGTCATAAAGTCTAATTTCATTGTAATGAATAAAAACATTTTTCCAACTTTGAAGAAAATCTCCTGAAGCTCCATTTTTGATTCCTAGCAATGGCTTAACTTGACTGCTTCCAATAGTAATTGTTGCAGCTGTCACAAAACCAGTGATTGTTGGAATACTGATAAATTGTATAAGAAATCCAAGATTCAATATTCCAAACATAAATACTATGCAACCGACCAAAAACGTGCCTGTTTAAGAAAAAAAATTCAAGGTCAATTTAGAATTCTTAAAAATAAAAATTCAATCATTGAACCTAAAAAAGCAAAATTAGCATTAAAATTTGTGACTGGTGAATAAGTTAAAAGTGCCATGATTGCTGTGGGTCCAATATTGACATCACTACAGCTTCCAAAAATTGTATACATAAAGCAGCCCATAAAACTACTGTAGAGACCATATTGTGGTGGCAAACCAGCAATTATTGCATACGCTATACCCTGAGGAATCATTGTTAATGCAACTGATAAACCAGCAACAATGTCAAAAAGAAATTTTGACTTGTTGTAGTATGGAATCCATTGAATAATTGGAAAACGTCTTTTGAGTGACTTTTCAGTGCAAAAATCTTTTGATGATTTTATCAAAATATTGAGAATATTTGGGAACTTTTCGCTATATAAATCTTGACTGCTATCTGAATTTAAATTAGAACGGAAATAATTAAAACATGATTTTTTATTGTTATCAAAAAATAAAAGTAAATTTAGTTTTCAAAAGAACTTTCACTTTAAAAGATGAATTTTTAAATTAAAAAATTTTTTACCAATTTTATTATTTGATCTTCCTTTATCTTTATTTCTCACCATTGTCTTTTAATCAATGAAAGAATCAAAAATTCTTATGAAATACAAAAAATTTTTTGCAAAAACAAAGATTTATTGATCTGCTTTAACAAATCACCGGTGATCAACTGAGAGTGAGAGTAAGGCTATGAGAGAGCAAAGACCACGTTGATGTAAAATTTTCCCCTCCATACAAGAACACATGTTTATTAATAACAGAGAGAAGATTTTGAAAAAAAAAGCTTAAGAGTTGCTCTTTAAAAACTTGTTTTCTCATTTTGTTTTGGTTTGCAAAATGCAAAAATAAAGACTATTTGTGTTTAATATTTATGTTGGCACAGCTGTTAATTAATATGACTCATCTGTGGTTTCAATTGTCAACTGACTTTTGCTTCTTTCTATTAAATTTGACATAATTTCATTCAAATCATTGCCAAATCTGAATAAATCATGTAAATCCTTGTTCAATCGCATAATTAGGTGAAATGCTTCCTTTCCCAGTTCCAAAAATAAATTTGCTTCTCATTCACTTTTAGGTCGTCCACTAATGAAATTATGTTCTACAAAAAATTTAAATTTATAAAATTGATAAATAATTTTTTATAAACTCACTTTTGCTGCTGTAATATCAATTGTATTATTCATTGCTGTTCCATTCATAAAAATGTAATTAACATCTGGGAATTTCATTGTCACTTTTTCTATTCACAGCTGATTTGAAATATTCTGCAGAAGAATAATTCACACTTCTATCTGGTGTTATTATTAGGACATCATTATTATCAATCTAGTAAAATAAAAATATTTAAGATTTTTCCCAAAAAATTCAAAGTTCAAATCAACGAATATTCTGTAACCATTCAGTAATGATAAGTTTTAAAACTTCCGAAAAATATTTACAAAAAAAATGATTTATAAAAACTTTTTTTAATTTTTTTTAAAAAATAAACATAATAGAATTCTGCACTTGCAATAATTAAATTAATAAAACATCAATGAAAGATTAAAAGTGTAAATGCATTTTTTTCGTATTAAACGAAGTCAGTTTTCATTAAAAATTTACACAGATGGTTTTGTCAATTCTTAAATCAACTGCAATGTTGTTCACATCTTTAAGATAAAAATACAATAAAAATTTTTTTCTCACCTTTTCAACTTCAAAATCAATGTTAGGTCGTGATGCAGAATAAAGTGTCATCAAAATATTGATCAAAATTCCAATTAAAATTCCATATTCAAGTCCAAAAAATAAGCTGATTAAGAAAGTACTCAAAAATGGAAGAATGTCAACTCTTTTTGTTTTATAGATCTCAATTATTTCAGGAATATTCAACATTGAAAACACTGCGGAAATCATAACCTAGGGAAATTTAAAAAATCATTTTTCAGAAAAAAATTCTTTTTAAAAATTCTAAATTTTACTTACAGCACCAAGACTTGTTTTGGGAATGAAATAAAAAGCTTTACTGAGAACACTCAAAGCAAGTAGTACAATGCAACCAGTTATAACTCCTCCAAATGTAGTTTTAACTCCAGAATTGTGATTAATTGCTGATCTTAACAATGCACCCGAAAGTGGCAATGATCTGAAAAATGATGAAGCAACATTGCATAATCCTAAAGCCATAATTTCTTGTGTAACATCAACAACTTTTCCTTTACTAAATGTCTTTGAAATGGCGATACTTTCGATAATTGACACAAGTGGTGACATAAAAAGCCATAAGCCTAATCCTTGAACCATATCAAAAAATTTATATTGTTGACCATTGATTTCTGTCTCAAAAGGTGGCAATTGAAATTCAGGTATACCTTCTGCTATTGCTCCTGCTAATTCAAATGGATGCATGTCATTCATGTAAAACAAATAGGAAACAATTATTCCCAAAATTACAACAAGAGCATTGCGAGAAATTGTCAAATATTTAACTACATTAGGCCAACGAGAGAGACACGTTGGTTGCTTTAAAACAAAAAGCAAAACAAGCGATGTTAAACCCAAAATTGTATCCATATACCGAATTTCATCAATGTGTTTATAAATAGTTAAACATGAAGTCAAGAAATCTCCTGAAGCGCCACTTTTAATTCCTAAAAGAAGTTTTACTTGACTACTTCCAATTGTAATTACACCAGCAGTTACAAAACCACTTATAATTGGCATGCTGATGAATTGAATAAGAAAACCAAGATTTAAAGCACCAAAAATGAAGATTATACAGCCAGTCAAGAACGTACCTGATTGGAATATGTCAAGGTTAAATTGAAGCATCATAAAAATTTAAAATTCATACCTAAGAAAGCAAAATCAGCATTAAATTGATGAACTGGTGAAAAAGTTAAAAGTGCCATAATTGCAGTTGGACCAACAGTCACATCTTTGCAACTACCAAGTATTGCATAGCAAAATGAGCCCATAAAACAACTGTAAAGTCCATAATGTGGCGAAATTCCAGCAATTATTGCAAATGCAATTCCTTGTGGTATTAGAGTCAATGCTACTGATATACCGGCAACAAGATCAAAAAGAAATGTTGATTTATCATAGTGTGGAAGCCATTGAATGATTGGAAGACGTTTTTTGAGAGTTTTTTGTGAGCAACATTCACTTGTGGCTTTTGATAAACATTCAATGATGTTTGGAAATGGCTCTTGATATGGGTCATTGATGTTAGCCACGTCTGTTGATATATAGAAATAATTTCACATTTCAAAATTTAATAAATTTCAAAATATTCTTCTACCTGCTTTAGTTTAAAAATTTTCACTAACCGTTCTTAAAAATATTTGTTCCATTTTGTTCAATTCTTTCACTCATATTTGGTTTATTCAACTCTTCAAAATAAACTGAATGAAATAAAAACCAGCAATAGACTGAAAATAAGGAAGCAATGGTGTGTTGAATGTTTTTAGTTTTTTTGCCCCACTATTTACAGTTAACAGTCAAAGGAGAAAAAGAGTAAAAAATCAAGTTGTGCTCAAAAAGCTCGTCATATTTGTTTTTATCAAACTCAGAGAGAACATGGATTGAAGTGGCAAAATTTGAAATTTTTTAAATTTAATTATAAAATAATAAATTAAAATTTGTCTGAAAGATCTTTAAAAATTTTAATTTTGACAGTAAAATTTGATTTTTAAAGAAAGGCATTTCATATCAATAAGATTAATTCTAATTAAAAAACCAGAGAAGATCAATTTTTAATATGCCCTCATAGGGCTTTTCCTTGTGTAAAAAAAAGTTTTCAACAATAACATAAATAGTTACTTCTTTACCATTTAATAGAAAGCAAGGATCTATAATAAATATTGAATTATCAATAATTATTACTAATTTTGAAGAAGAATGCATTAACAATGAAGAAAATTTCACCCATAAAGAACAGTCATAAATTTAAAATTTTTAATAATTAAGTCTTTATTTTTTAAGGCACTGTCATTTTATTTTATAAAAGGGAAAAAATATTTGTATCAAATTAGCCTCTGTGATAATTGAAAAGAAAATGTAAAATTTTTTACAAAAATGTTTTGACTAAGTAAATGTAACAAAATGTGAATAAAAGACACATTAAAAGCGTAACAAAATAAATAATAAATGAAGTAGAAGAATACTATCCATTTACTGACACATCTGATAGATGATCATTACTTTTGATTTGAAGATGTGCTACAACATCGCTCAATTCACTGCCAAATTTGAATATATCGTAGAATTCCCGTTTATGCCTCATGATTGTATGAAATGTGACTTTCTTAAAATTCCATAAATAAACTTGTTTATCACAAATTTTTAACTCTTCAACAAGTGATGAAATATTCTATATCAAAAAATATGATGGATTATAAAATAATTTGATATTGATTATAAAGCACTTAGACTAACCTTTACAGCCGTCACATCAACATTTTTATTCAGTGCCACTCCATTTATGATGATAGTAGTGATATTTGAGTACTCTGTTGTCACTTTTTTTATCACAGCTGATTTAAAATACTCGGCACTCGAATAATTTATATTTTGATCTGGTGTAACTATAAGAATATCAATACCATCAATCTGTAATTAAAATTTATTAGTTACAAAATTTTATCAGAATTTTCTATTTTGTTTACTTTTTCAGTCTCATAATCAATTGTTGGTCGTGAAGTTGTATAAAGTGTCATGAATATATTAATCACTACACCGGCAAGAATACCAAATTCTAGACCTAGCCATAAACTGATAAGGAATGTCACAAGAAATGGAATGATATCGACACGTTTTGTTTTATAAATTTCAATTATCTCGTGAATTTCGATCATCGATACCATTGCAGCAATGATAACCTAAATGATAAGAATTATATTGTTTACTTCAACTAATTAAAACGAGATAGTTCTTCATGTTATACTTACAGCAGCAAGTGTTGTTTTAGGAATAAAATAGAATGTTTTAGTGAGTAGGCCAAGAGCGAGAAGAACAGTAATAGCAGTTATAACTCCACCAAATGTTGTTTTAACTCCTGAATTGTGGTTCACAGCCGTTCGAGTAAAACTGCCCGTAATTGGAATTGACTGAAAGAATGAACTTGCAATATTGCACAATCCTAATGCGATCATCTCTTGAGTGGCATCAACAATTTTACCCTTGCTAAATGCTTTTGCTATCGCGACTGATTCAAGTATTGATACCAATGGCAATGTTAATAATGATAATCCTAAAGCATTCACCATGTCAAGGAAACTATAATGTTGTCCTTTAAATTCTGTCTGCATTGGTGGTAATTTCATTTGTGGCAAGCCTTCTGCAACTGACCCTGTCAATCTAAATGGATCTTGTCCACTCAAATGGAAAAGATAAGCAACAATAATTCCAAGAATTACGATAATAGCGTTTCTCGATATAGATAAATATTTGCTGAATGTCGGCCATCGTGATAGATAAGTTGGCTTTTTCATTAACATCAATAAAATGAATGAAAGTAAACCAAAAACTGTATCAGTAATACGAATTTCATTTAAATGCTCAAAAACGTTAATCCAAGACTCCATAAATTCATTTGATGAACCACTTTTTATCCCAAGAAGAGGTTTTACTTGTCCACTTCCAATTGTTACAGTTGCAGCTGTTGTAAATCCTATAATCGTAGGCATGCTGATAAATTGTATAAGAAATCCTAAATTTAAGACTCCAAATAAGAAAATTATCCAACCGCTGAGGAATGTTCCTAGATAAATTTAAATTTAGTCTATTTTTTTGGAATTTTAATTATTTAAAACTTACCAAGAATAGCAAAATCAACGCTTAAATGAACAACTGCTGAATAAATCATTAAACTCATGATAGCAGTTGGTCCAATCGTAATATCTTTGCAGCTTCCAAAAATTGTATAAACTAAACAACCCATAAAACTACTATAGAGACCATATTGTGGTGGCAATCCTGCCACAACAGCATACGCTATACCCTGAGGAATGACTGTAAGACCAACTGAAAGACCAGCCACAGTGTCTTGTATCATTAATGATGTATTATAATTTGGAAGCCATTGTATTATTGGAAATCTTCTTCGAAGCGTCTTTTCACTACAACAATTTTTTGAACTTTTGCTTATCGAATCGCAGATATTTGGAAAAGTCTCGCGATATAAGTCGCTGTCATTATCAGGCTGATTTTGCGCATCTGTTGATAAGAATTTTAAAATTACTTTTTTTTGTTGCTGGGGTTTTTCCTGCTTGGATTAATTTATTTAAAGAGATTTAAATTGTTGCTTGATGTCATTCATAAATAGACATTTTTTATCAGTCTATTTAACTTGTTTTTATCAATTTTTTTCCGGAATTTGTTTGTCTAAAAAATTCTCGTGCCGCTTTCTTGCAAATCAATATTGATTGTGACAATAACATTTTTTACACAAGTGAATTATTTGACTTTTCTTTTACGTAGTCATAACACGTACTTTACAAAGGCCAATTCATGTGACTGACAATTGTTTTGATTGTTTTAAAATGATATCAAGAAATTGTTTTTAGAAAAATTCATAATAAATTGTTTATCTACCATTGGAGATTTCTTGAACCTTGTATTATCCCTTGTATGGGTATTATCGACTAAGTTTTTTAAACCATTAAATATTTAAATTAAATGATGAATGAACTAAATTATTCACTATTATAAAAATAATTACAAAATTAAACTAAAAATATTGACACAAAAACAACAATTTTTTAAAATTCTCGTTGTCCTCTGATTAAATTTGTCATTACTCATCACTGCTAACAACTGTTTTTCACAAGATCACATGCTTTGAGAGCAATTTTCTCACTATTCTATTGATAACAGCAATGCCTACACACGCGACTAATAACAAACTTTAGTGTCATATTTTCGTAAACGGCATCAGAAAAAAGGAAATATTTTACAAATGTTTTGTGTCAAAACCTCTTTTCGTTATCAACGCAACCCCAGCTGCGTATATTTTTATAAAAAAATCTTTACTCTATTGATAATGAAGATGAGTTGTGCATTTATAAAACTTGTATGAACTTGAAAAATACAATAATAATGCTATTAACTTTTTTATACCCTTGGCAATGGAAGTACCCAAAAAATTACTCATTTTATTATTATATTAGTCGACAAACAATTCAATTTTACATGAAAAATACACATCTTTTTTACACTTGTATGTTGCTTAATCTTTCTGTGTTCTTCACAGATTATTAACTTAATTAAGCATGGAAAAATAGAAAAATGTGTTTATTACGAAAGAGGAAAAGAAGTGTAAAAAAGGAAATTTCATTTTAAATTCTATTAAAAATTTTGTAATTTTTTTATTTTTCAAAAAAAGATAAAAACTTTCCGTTCTCACATGTGAAAAGAATCAAAATGTAAAGAAAAATTGCCGCGCGAAAAAACAACATCTGATCGCAAACATGTGATCATGTAGTCTCTCACTTAATGTACTTTTACTGTTAAATACTGCTGCTCACCACAATTTTTTGTCTTTTTAATTTTCAATTCTATATCGTGATTTTTTCCATTCATTTTTTTGAACAAAATTTAACCACTCAATAATAGGTAATAAAATTTATTATTAATCCGTTCTGTACGAGAATCAAAGCTCAAATGTAAATCAAATTATGAGTGTTATAGAGAATAAATAGTAAAACGATAATGTATGAATAAATTTGCGAGAAATTTTTCGCTCAATCCTCTCAAATTAACAATCATTCATTCTCAAATCATTTTTCAATTGCATAAACTCTCCTAACATGAGTCAGAGCCGAACGCAAAACGAAAATCATTTTCTTTTTGCTATCGATACTTAACGGATTGTGCACCTGATTGTTAAAAAAGTATATAAAACTGGTATTGAATACTTTTTACGATATTGTCTATCGTACGTTCGAAAGATTATACGAAAAGACTTTATTGCGTCATGCGATAGATAAAGTTCAATTAAAATTACACAATTTGATAAAAAGAAAAAAGATTTTTTTTCACCTATCGATTGCTTATCAAAGGGACACTTAAGGATACTTACTACGAAAAATTGGTGAATACTCAGACGAAGACGTCATTGATTTATCACAAAAATTGATTAAAATATCCTCAATAAGCACTTTTTAATTGACAAGTAAATTGTAGCACACTTCTTTTGTCTAAACATCGACAGAATAAACTGATAATATTGTTGCATTTGTTTTTATATTTTTTTGTAGTTGGAAACGGTTCATTCAACCGATAGCAAAAGGTCGTATAGTTGGAACATTTTGTTAATAGTAAAATGCTTTTATTGGAATTTTTAAATGATTCGTTGTAACTGATTTGAAATCATTCGACTTTATTACCTATGAAAATTAATTAATTAAAATTACATGATAATAAAAATAATATTTGCTTTAATTAGTGTGTTTAATATCAAACAAACAACTGAACATTTTTTAGTAAATATTATAAATCAAACTATGACCCAAAAAATGTAAAGATCCAGTAAATAATAAAAATTATTCATACATATTTTGAAACTTGTTTAACTATTCGTCTGTACACAATTTTCAATGACTAATTTTTGAATTGCAAAAAAATTTCAAAAAATATTTTTATAGATTTTTATTAAACAATAATTTAAAAAATTATCTTATTAATTTTGCATTAATATGACAACAAATTTAAAAAATTTATAATTTTTTATGTTTTTTTTCTCAAAACACTTTCAAAATGCCAGACTGCAAGATTACCTTTGTCAATTGCTGATGATTGAATGAAATTTTGTAATATCTACTTATACGCAAAATTTTTATTTAGATTATATCTCATATTATTTTATCAATAATCTGAAAATTTCAAGAATAAATAAAACAAACTTTATTTTACTTAGAAGTAAACTCTTGTATATAATTTTTCATTAATTCACCAGGTATTTATTTTAAAAAACGTAATATATTTTAAATTAATGTAAAATGATTTAATTATACATCAGTTGCCAGAGAATGTCATATACAATAATAATAAGAATAAAACTTATAATGTTAATCACAAGCGACACAATGAGGTTTTTTACGCTGATTTGGAAGATAATTCTATTATTAAGATTGTAATAGTGAAATATGCCCACAAATATGAGTCATTTTGTCGGCTATTAACTGAGTAATTGTCTACTTCCTGTGATATGCTTGACGTCTCTTCACTATGTCGCTCACTATTATCACTAGTAATCGCTTAATCAAATTTATAAATGATAAGAAATCAATTGAGAATAGTTTTCAAGTCATCCGGTAGACTTGCAATTAAATCTTCTAATTTTTCCATCAGCAAGTCTCTTGTCTCTTTCTTTAACGTTGATGAAATGGCAGGTTCAGGTGGCGTTAATGTTGAATTTGAATTCACAGGTAAAAACAATTTAGTTTTTATGGATAATATCATATCAATAATCTCAACTTCTTGCTTCCCTCTCATCCACTTTTTAAAGTCTTCTTTGGCCAATGCTTCTTGATGAAGTTCATCGAGTTTTTGCAATTGTTCCATTCTTCGTGCCTCATACCATCCTCTGAAATTTGCTGATCGGAAAAATCTTTTGTACAACCCTTCATAATCACCCTTTACAGTCGAGGTCAATTGCGGACCTGACAACTCGAGTGTTCCTAGAAAAGTTTCCTCTTTAAATTGAGCTGGAACCGGTGGTGCACGAAAAGCAGAAATATCCCTTGCTAATGGCATGAGACTCGACATATACCGTTCTAAAATGATAATATTAAATTATGAATAAATTTCTCACGCATTATACTCAAGTGTATTAAAAATTCATTACCGAGGGGAATTATAAAGCTTTGAGTCAATTCAAGGAAATATCTTCTTAATATAATGCTCTGAACAGCAGTTGGTCTTCTCGTTTTCACCCCATTCAGAATTTTCTTCACAAAGCCTTTATCTTTTTGCAAAAATGGCCGATGTTGTGAATAAATAGATCCTGATGAATCCATTAAAAGTTTTTGTAAACTCTTCACTCTTTCCAATTTTCGATGAGGTACAGGATGTTCAATTTGAAGTGATTCGTTGATGCGAATTGTATGTGGCCAGTTTGCTAATGTTTTGGCAAAATATGGATTGGTACATCCTAAAATAACGGCCGGTGGTGTTGTAGTGCTTGCAAATTCACGGAATTCAGAATTATGGATTGTAAAATATGGAAAGACCTAAATGAAATAATTAATTATGATAAAATTTGCACTCGTTGTTTTAATGTTTTTGTGCTGAGCACTTAATGTTTAAGTGTTTATGTGTTTAATGTTGTTATTACTCAATATTCTTGAATGTTTCAGTACAAAGCAACAAAAAACATTAAATATTTGTCTATTCAATATGTACCTTTTAATTTGCTTTCATGAATCATTCATTTTTAAATATTTAATTTAATGCGTATTAAACTTACTTCTGGATAATACTCGAGTGGAGCTATCAGATTAGTTAGAGCCTGAACCATTAAACTAGAATCTGAAGGTGATGGAGCTATGATGACGATAGGTTCTGCTAGAAGTACTAATTCCCAAATATGTTGTATATGATGTATTATCGTGTGAATTGGACCAAAAATATCAATTTCATTTGGCGAAGTAATTGAAATTGGAATTGTTGAAGATGATGAGGATGAATTATGATTATTATTATTATTTGTCACATCATCTGGCTCATTTTGAGATGGCATCGTTGTTGTATCTGTTTGAATTTTACTAATGTTTGCTGGTATATACAATTGATAGACAGATCCGAGAAAAGGAAGTTGAAATGGTGCATTTGTAGCTAATAATTTTGGCCATGCAATTATTTGATTATATCCTTGCTCCAATGCTGATATTCCATTTGTAAAATACACAGGTGCCCATCGATTTACAAGTTCAGAAAAGAAGTTATGAAATGGAAGTCTCGTCATGAGCACAAATGATTTTTGAAAGTAGCCCCGTTTGCTTTGCGAATCTTTAACTTGTCTAAAATAAACATAGCCCCAATAATGACCTGCATCCGCTCTCAATTCCTGTTTACATTCGCGATTATAGACCCGTTGTTGATTCGATAACTTTTGATTCGTTCGAAGTGAGATGTGAAATTTTGTATCACCTATACAATTAGAGTTGGAATCAGGAAATGCCATGTAAGCTAAGTTATTCCTTTCAGTTTCACTAAAATATGTGTCTTCGGGAAAAACGTTTTCGATTACTTGTCCTGAGAAAAAAGTTGAAAATAATTAATAATAAAAACCATTCCTAATTACTATAATTAATCTATAAAACAAATAAAGAACTGTGACTAGAATTCAAAAAGATGAAGTCGTAAATAATGTACCTTTCTCAATTTCGAAATCTACTATAACTATACTATGTATCCAAGATGAATCCATTCTAATAATTTCTTTCTTTTTGATAATTAAATCACAGCTTTCTTAGAATCTAATAGTGATGTTCTTGATTTTTATCCAACTATCTAATCAGTTTGATGATTGTTCACTATTTCCTGCACTTTATTTTTCGAGATTTTTCTTCATTTTCATACTAAAAATATTTTTCTTTTTAACTTTCACTGCAAAATAAAAAATGAGGGAAACTTTTTCTTTCTTTTAATAAATTACTTATAATTTCCTTATATTGCTGTCTGTCATTTCTCTAAATATTTCTCATGTGATTTAAATTGACGGGGAAAGTTCTAGTTTCAAGGGTATGAAACAATGTCGTTTGAGCAAACAAAAGTTATAAATGGTAAACATATGATTGTATTATTGTGTTACTTTTTCTTTATTTTAAATCTAATTAAAGCTTTTCAAAGTTCACTGACAATAATTGCTCATGAGAAAGAAAATATAGATGAAATTGTAAAAAACGATATAACATGTCTTAATTGTCCAATCGGTCAGGATCTCGTAATTTATGGATTGTAATTGTATTACTAGCTACGATATTAGAAAATTCTTGTGGTGTCAAAAATCCAAATTGCTTATCTTTACGCCTATCAGCTTCGTTCAACAAAAGTTGTGTCATGATGTGACGATTGTACTCATCAGAAAATACATCATATTCATCTAAGAAATAGAATGGATGATCAACACAATTCCATAATGATATTAGGAATGCAACAGTCGAATAGCTACGTTCACCACCAGAGAGAGACTTTGTACTTGAAACAGCTCCCTCAATTTCTGAATCTCGTGGAATAACACTCAATTTGAGAATCTGTTCTTTATGGTCGATATCAATGTCAGCTGTATAATTACGAAGAGACATGAGTTGATGAAATTTATGCTTAACACGAAGAGTCATGTGTTGTCGAAGTTTTCGTACAAAAATATAACGACTTTCGCGTAATTCAGAAAGCTATAAAAAACAGTTCAATCAATTATTTATAATATAGAATAAAATTTCATTTTCACTTACCCTTTTCATAACAGCTTCAAATGTCTGATGAATTTGTTTCATGTCTGCCACTTGATCCATTTTGTTCTTCATTAATAATTCTACTTCTTCAATGCTTTCATTGTTTGATTCAATTGTAGCAATTCGATGTTCAGCTGATCGAATTGTTTGCTTTAAATAATCTTCAGTATGAGTTATTTTACTAATTCGATTTCCTTTTATTTTGCTTTTCATATTAGCAATTTTTCCTTCAAGGTCCAAAACTCTTTGTAAAAATGCGTGCTCTTCATCTTTCAAAGCTGTGATTTGCCGACCTTTTGTATTTATTTCATTTTGCATCAAATCCAATTTACGTTGAGCTGCTTCAATTTCTAACTGCATTTTTCGCATTTCATCACGACTCTTACGACTTTCAGCAAAGTAACGATCAAGTACTTCTTTGCGATTCTTGACAATATCTTTTAATGTTTGGTGTTTCTCTTTTAAATGTTCAATTTTAGCTTCAATCTGTATTTTTCGTTCTTTCTCTTCATTAAGATTCTTTCGTAAATATTCTATATCCGTGTTATCCGGATACTCAACAGCTTGAATCTCTGCTATTTCTTTTGTATAGTTGCTTTGTTTAACTTGCAATTCATTCATCATGTCTTTTTTATTATTAATCAGTTTTTTAAATTTGACCTTTTCAACCTCAATTTCCCTAATTTTACTTTGAAGTTGCAAACATCTTTCTTCTTGCCTGACTTTATCACGTTGAATAGCATTGATCAATTCTTTGAAATTCACTTGAATGAAGCGAACTGGCTTTGAACGCAATGAATAACTACGATAATTTGGAGCAGGAAAATAATCAGAGAATGGATTCGTAAGAATAACGCGAAGTAAATTTTTTGGAACATTTTGCTTATGCTGAGTCAAATGTACGGCCATTCTTTGATCTTCAACTATAACAATTCGCTCAATCTTTTTGTGATCAATAAGGCAGTTCATAACAACGGGATCTGAAACTCTCATAATATCTATGAGCAATTCACCTTCACCTTCTGAAATTTGAACAGATCCATTGCTAATGTCATACACTTGATCAACAAATTCAGTTGTTATAAATTGTATTGGTCTCAAATTTGGATATTTTTTCTTCAATTTCATCAGAAGAATTCGATCTTGATCATTATTTACAACAAATGATGTGAGAAAGCCTTCCAAGATATTTTCAACAGTTTCACGATATTTCTGCTGTGGAACTTCAATAAAACGACCAATTGGACCCCGTGGCATTGCTGAGAAACGTTTTTGACGAGTTAAATTTTCTATATCCTTTAAAAACTGCGACATTGAAGGACCATAAACAGAGAGTTTATCTTTAGTTGCATTTTTATATTGAGAAATCTGATTTTCCATTCTAACTACTTTATCTTGTTCACGATGTAATGATTTTTTGTATTCATCCACCTCAGTATCTTTATCCTCTAAAGATTGCATAAAATTCTGATAATCTCGCTTGCAATTCTCTATAACATGTTTCAAGTCTACTTGCTTAGTCATTAATTCTTCAATTTTGGCCTCATTCATTCGACGCAAATTATCAATACTTGTAGGATTGTTTTCGTGATCAGAAATTTCTTGTTCAAGTTGTGCAATATTTGGAACAATTTTCTTAGAAACTTTTTCTATATGACTT
Source organism: Polypedilum vanderplanki (assembly GCA_018290095.1). Taxonomy (NCBI): domain Eukaryota; kingdom Metazoa; phylum Arthropoda; class Insecta; order Diptera; family Chironomidae; genus Polypedilum; species Polypedilum vanderplanki. Next base: position 23,168,079 of record CM031381.1, on the reverse strand, counting down.
TTAAGAGTATTTTCAAATTCACTCAATTTGTTATTTTCTGTGTCATAATCTTTACGTGCTTGTTCACATTTTTCAGCATCTATTTTTGAAGACTGTTCAAGTTGTTTAAATGAAGTTCCACATTCTCGGATTTTTTCTTTCTGTTCCTTTTCATACTTTTCTTTGTTATTGATGAAATCATTAAGACGTCTTACCTCTTCTTTCTTCTTTTCAAGATCATTACGAACCAACGATAATTCATTTTCAACAATAATAACTTGAATCCAAGCAATTTCATTCTTGGTATTTTCAATTTTTTTACGTAAAGATTGTACTGATTGGAGACGAGAATGCTTTTGTTTAATCACTTCAATGTCTGCTTCATAAAGTTTAATTGTTTTGTTTAAAACTTCAGTCTGATTCTTGGCTTCAACTGCAGTCTTAAAACAGGAATTCAATTTTTCAATAATAATTTCAATTTGTGTTGCCTTCATAAAGAGTGAATAGAGCTTCTTTGGATCACATTCTTTCAAAAATGAACGCGCAGCATCTTGATTGAGAATAAGTACAGGATTTTCAACTTGTATATTGAGGCACATACACATTTTAACCAAATCTTGACGGGAGGTTGAAACAGTACGACCGTTTTCGCTTTTGAGTTTGTAAGATGATGCTCCTGTTGCTGCACTGATTGTTCTAACAATTGTTATTTGATCACCATATGTTTCATCTAAAAATTTTAACATTTAAGAAGAGTGTTTTGATTATAATTAAAATTACTTACAATCATATGCATCGATTCCATCATTAGCTAGAGTAATTTCAATTGTTGCAGATGCTTCTCCTCGTCGAACAAGATCCTTTAAATTTGTACTTCTTGCTGTTGCAACAGCTCGACTTCCCAAACCAATAGAAATCGCTGTTAATATCGCACTTTTGCCGCTTCCATTAAGACCCACAATTACATTAACGCATCTATTAAGATTTACTTCAAAATTACTGTGGCACATAAAGTTTTGAAGTATTATTTTCTTGATTTTTCCACTTCTCAAATTTGCCGCCAACTTTTCGCTGATAACAGAACTTGGCAAATTTCGGCTAACAGCTCTGGGTTGAAGTGATGTGATTGTTTGCATAGCATTCTCTGCATGATTTTGAACATGATTTTCCTGAGAAACAAAAGACTAAACGCAATGAAATTACCAATCTAAAACATTTCACAATAATTGAAAATTTTACCTTGTTTTGTGATGATTGTAAACTTTGTGTGTTTTTTCTAACTCGTTTTTTTGGTATTTCCTGCGAGATTTCTTCTTCACTTTCATCCTTTGAGCTAGCAGGTTCTTTAACTCTTTTACGACCCATATTTATTTTGACTTATTACTAGCTAAATCAATTTATTCAAGTAAAAAAGTTAAAAATTTGATTCATAAAATAAATTTAAAACCGATTCGTTTTGGCGCAATTTTATGTTACCGATATTTCAAAAAATAACCGATTCATTCGTAACGGTAAAATAAAGCAATTCACGTGTTGATAGTAATTTGATGTATGCTTAACTGAAATTGAAAATATTTATATTATTTATAAAAGAAGTGAATATTTTTTTTTGAATCATTTTTATTCAATATAGTTTTAATTTAATAACATATTAATTACATACAGTATAGAATAATTTTTGTCTCATTCCTTTTATCCTTTTCTTAACATATAATTTTTCATTTTTGTAAAAATTTTCTCATCATCCTTATCATCTCTCTTTAAATACATAACACATGAAATATATTTCTACTAATGAAAAACCTCTTATTAAAACACACTAATATCGATTGGATGAAAAATAAATCATAAAATTCTCAATTCCATTTGATAATACAAAACAAAAATTTAAAGTACCTAATAATAAACTTTCTAATGTGTAAATTTGATCTATTTTGAGTGTGTTTCAAAATTAAAAGAATAGACCTTATAATAATTCTACCTATATTTCTCTCTCAAATAATATAAAACAACAAGAAACTATAATTAAAATTATAATAATAACGTATATATATGTGTGTATAAAATTATTTGAATGTTGCTCTATATTATAATATAAAAGACAAAAAAGAAGATAAAAATCTTAAATAATTAAAAACAAATTGTTAAGCTATCGATTCACCATAATAGAAAAATCACATTAAAACGGAATGCCAGGCGAAGAAGTAGAAGAAGAAATTAGCGATTAATAATAATCATTTTCATCGTTATATCAATTTAACGACAAAAGATTTTTATCAATGATTCAATTGAAATTTCTATGTAAATTTTAAAATATTTTCTTTTGTGTGTTCTTGAGATTGATTAACTTACAATTTTTAATCTTTATTTTTAATCAATCAATCACATGACACACTAAGCTTTTTATTTGGTTTTTAAAAAGGGACCTGGAACGTGTATGTGAAGAACGTGGAAAAAAGAGAAATTTTTTAAATTTTATTATGTTTTTGAAAAATACATTGAACATTGGACATGATTTTTTTTAATTACCCGATAAATTCAATTTTTCATAAAATTTTCATTTAAAATTGTGTGAGAGTTTTATATTTAATTTAATCGATTTTAAATTGCCTTTAAAGTTTTTAATCATTTTTTTCATTAACTTTCCAGGTCGCTCTCTTTATATTAATTTTTCTGCCAATTTTCACCAATTACTATCAAATCATTATTGTTTGAAAATATTTCAATTCTTCCAGTATATAATTTTGCGTATGTGCCTTATTTTTCTGTGTGTGTGTCAAAATTTAATCTATACTTTTTACTGAAAAATATCTTCTTCTACATAATAAGGCTTTTCTTTTATCAATTTACTGCAGCTTTTTCTATACAACTCGTTATATGTATCTATGTATTCATGTATTTTTTTTTTTTGATTACTTATCATTTTTCGGAAAATGCTTTGAATGTCCTTCGATTTATTATAATTTTTTTGTTTTTGTCCTATAGTAATTTTGTTCCCTTACAAAAGTATCAAAATATGAATTTGTTTTCTTCTTCTACACTTCATTTTTAATGATCATTCTTCAAAGCATTTTCCAAAAATGTACGTGTGCAAGAGAGAAATGTAGAAAATTGATTAGCTGCAATATGAATAGATTTAATATCCTTGCGTTCATTTTCGCTAATAATTGTATGAAATACTAAATATTTCACTTTAATAATGGTTTTTTGTTCTCATTAGTCATTCGTTGATAAAGGCACCACATCTTTTGTAACTTTATAATGTCATTGATTCTTCAAGAAAGAAAAGTGTGTGTTTAAGTTAGTTTTTTGGTTCTACATTTTCATTCATACTTTTCTTTCATCGTCGTCATGTCAATTGTATAATTTTTGCTACGAAAATTGATATTACGATCCTTTCCATTCATTTTCACAAATACACACGCGTTTTTTTTATTTATCTATCGCTAACTCTTGTTTGCCAATTTCTATTCGAATGATTTCTTTGCTTTTTAACGAGTTGAATTTTTCTTTTTAAAGTTCTTTTTTATTTTAATTTTGAGGTGTGACATTAAAGTTGTTTCAATTAATTAATTTATTTCCACTAATAAGAGCTTCTTTTTGCTGCGAAAAATTTTGGTTTCATTCATACTCAGATGAGAGTAAGGAAAAATATTCAATATTTGCGTAAGGAAAATTTTTCTTTATCTTATCTGAGTGTTCATTAGTTTTTCTCTTGAGTATTATTTAATGTAAATTTTTAATTTTTTTTATCTCCTAATTATGTTTGACTAATTATGATTGATTACATTAACTACGAGTGAAAAATGAGGTGCACTGGAATAAATTTTATTCAAGAATTTTTTGCTCCAATTAAACCGAAATGTATCAATACAAATATTTTTTATTTTATCTTCATCATTCATACTTTTTCATAAAAATGTGTGAGCTGTGAATTTGTGAGGGTGTGTTTTTTGAGAGAAAATTTATTAAATGAGAAACGAATAAGAATGACCAATTACCTATAACCATTTCTTACAATTTTTTCACTATATACTTTGTAGGATTCTCAATCTTAACATTATCTACTTATGCTTAACTTCGAACACCATCGACTTTAATTTCTTCAAATAGCAAATTGTTTTTTTTTTTTGTTTTTGGGTGGAAATTTTATTTTAATAATTGAAATTAAAAAAGATTCGACCAATTTACTTTTCTTCTTTATCATTCTCATTCTTGTATAAAAATTAAAAAAAAATCAAATGAATTTTTAAAATTTTAATCCTAATCATTGATAATTGTTTCAAAATGTTCAAATATAAAAATCATTCTCATCGTTTCCTTTCTTTTTTCTTCAATTTTTTTATCTAATTCAAACTCATCATCACCATTTTTAGAAGCAAATTTTTTTTATCTCAATAAAAAGAAGAATAAATTTTTTATTCGTGAATAATACAAAAATAAATACTGTACAAAAGAGAGAAACAAATTAATGAAAACAAACAATAAAATATTCTTCTTCATCTTTGATCTAAAAATGTATAAATATTCTGATAATTATCATTTAATATAAATTTGATTCCTACTTTTTTTATCACCTATTTAATCCCATATACCACATTACTAGTTACTTTAGCATTCTTGAACCAATTTTTCTTTGTTAATAAAATTCTACCATCAAATTTATTGAATTTTCATAATTTCTAGCAAAAAGGTAAAAAGTAACAGGAAATTTCTATCAATTCTTTCTCTTCCTAATTCTTTCAATTTACATCAAGCAAATTTTTGTGTAGATAAGTCTTACAACAGTTCATTATGGAAATTTTTGAGAAAAAAACTTTTTCAAAGGAACGGAATTTGGTCTGAAGAAAAGCTCAGCTCACTTCATTCCCAAATGTAATAAAAAAATTTCTTTATAGAAGTCATCATATGACGTTTTTGATATGAAAGATTATTAATCCAAATCTAACACAAAATCACTTATCTTCTCATCCATCCAATGTCAATCAATTCACATCAATTGCAATATAAAAATGTGTACGATAAAAAAAATAAAAAAATAAGCTTTAGAAGCTTCTTTTTCACAATATCTTTTAGACCCATTTCAGCAACCATTTTTCTGGAAGTGCAACCGTTCATTAGTGCATTTCATATCCATTAGCAATTCACCATGCTTCCTTGCGTAGGATTGAAGCAGTTAACCATTCTTGTGTAATTTTTTGTAATTCATTGGCCATCATTTGTCCTATATAAAAATTCCTCTCTTCATTTCATCTAATAAAAATACATCATCATTTACTTTAAGTTTAGTTTTGGCAGTTATCACTGTGTTTTATATTCTTTTTCTTGTATATAAAAAAATTAAATTGCTACAATTTTTAAATGGTGTCTTTTCCATTTTTTTAATCGATTCGTCTCAATATTTTTAATCTTTCATTCTATCACGATAGGTTTTCTACTTATTGTATGCAATCATATTCGAACACACCGGTTAATTTTTGTTACACAAACACCCATAAACCCCCATTTGAAAGATTTGCCACCCCATATTCCTTCTGTACAAATTTGCTCTTGCGTATAGATGTATATGTGTGATGTTTCATTAATTAAATATTCATCATCTATTGAATGCATTCAACTATGTTTGTATGAATGTATAATAAATTATCAGAAAAATATGTTGATTTTCTTTTTTCATATGACAGATATTCTTCTTCTTCTTTAATTATTTGTGAGTAGCAGTAACGTGTTATTTCATATTAAATTTTTCTCCTGGATATATATATTCATGTTGGTTTTATTCTTTTGATTCTATTTTATTCATTTTTTCTTATTTGGTTAATTGGACGGATTAATATAAAAAATATATTTTTTATCTCTTTCTCTTATGTTTCCTTTTTGAATAATATTTAAACATTCAATATTAGATCTATTTTATTATATGCTCTTTAGTATATAACCGATGCTCACTTATCATTCATTTTTAGTGTACGTGTGTGTGTGTTTTTGTTTCTTCGAATTCGAAGAAAGATAAACGAATGAAATAACAGAAAATTAAAAGAAACATCGCAAAATCTTCATTAATTTCCATAGCTTTTAATAATTATATTCGAATAAGATAAAATCATTTCAATTATGAATTACTTAATGTAATTTTAAACTTCCAATGAAGCAATTAATTCCTGTGACTTTATTATTTCAATTAAAATGATTTTATTTTATCCAATGCAATTTTCCTCAAAAGCTCTCTTTATACTCCATTACTCCTTTTAAAAACAAATTTTTTGTCCTTTGTTTTCCTTCTCTTTCATATTTGGGCAGTTTATGCTCTTCACAACAATTACACAGATTCATGTAACATAGTGTATGTGTCAATTAACTTACTATTCTTTTTTTCTTTGTTCATATCAAAACATCTAAGAGGATTAGGAGATTCTTTTCTTATTTTCAATTAACTTTTGTTTTTATATCTTTGTTTTTTTTGTACTCTTATTTTTTTGCCTTCAACATTATTATTACTCACGTTTTGAAAGAAGAAGCAGCATGCACATGTATATAGCATACATAAGGAAATGAAGGAGAAAAAAACATTCTCATTTTTCACAGTGTATGTATGTAATATAGAAACAATAATGCAATGAAAACATTAATAAGAAGTAACAATCTTGTGTTTATCTTCTTGTTCATTTCACTCTCATTTCATCCATACTGTTATGTGTGTGTGGGTGATGTTAGCTTTTATTTTTGGGTGAAAATCTCTTTCATTCTGCTTCTTCTTGCTATATTTGTTAAACATCATTTTTTATGTAATCAAGGTCAATATATATAATTGTGTTACGATGTCAACTGTACAGAGCAGAGATTGAAATTTATTCTTGGAAGTTTATTTTGGTTTTTACTTTTTTAGAGAAAAAAGTTAAAATGCCTTTATAGAGAGAAGAAACTACTCGCATAATTAGTAAGTAGTTGAAGAAGACTAAAATGTATATCAATGAAAAATTCATGAAAACGAGTTAAGCCGTCATTAGTATCATTCAGCATGTCACTTTCCTCAATAATCATCATCTCATTTATAATGAGAACACAAGTAAATCACAAATTGAGAAAGAAAGAAAGAAGAAATTTTCACCAGAAAATAAAATCTCCACACAATTACTTTTCGATTAACATTAATATTAAACATTATATTGAGAATTGGAAAGAAAATTGGACAAATGAATTGAAATAAATACATGAAGAAGAGGAGAGGGAATAATAACAATAATTATATGCTCTTCTTTTGAATGCATGAAAAAAGAAATAAATTGAGCTCACATACAGATTTCTTTTGTAATCGTTGTTTATAGTTTGAAAAAAAGTTCAATATATTCCATTTAAGGTAGTTTTTTTTTTGCTTAAACATTCACACATTTAAAAAAGTATCTTGTTGAATTTTTTGTTTTGTTTTGCTGCCGTAATAATTTTCATGTCACCAATCCGGGAAAAATGAGTTTTTTATACACACCTGGTAGCATTTTTGTGTTCTTTTTAAACCGACATTGGGAAACGAATTGGAGATCTAATTTATCATTTTTAATATTTTCTTCTTTGGAATTTTTCTTCTTTTTAACACTTTTTGTTTTCTTTCTGAAGAATTTAATTAAACATTTAATTTTATTTATTTTTTTCTTTGCTCACTCTCTTCTCAACTTTTTTTTCATGTTAAATTCCTGATTAAGTAACGAACGATTAACATCTCATTTTTAATTTATCATCAACATATAATTCTTCTTCTTGTTTAATTTCATGAGATGAATTTATTTTTTTCATATTTTGCGGTTTAATTAACAGAATACATATATGAGAAAGAGGAGTATAACGTACAAATTGGCATGTGCGTATGAATTTATAATTAATTTATGGAAATTTTCTTTTCTCTTTGATCAATTAAAAGTAAAGAAGGGAAAAATGGGGTAGGAAGGGAAGAAGGTATGAATTTGAATTTGCTCATATATATTTTTCATCATATGTGTGTGTATCGTAAATATGGTAGAGGAATGGTAAAAAACTCTTCATAAATCTCACTTTGGTCAATCACACATAAATTTACCCATAATAAGTTTACGTCATCATCTGAATGATAGTGAAATATATATAATGTATATATCTTTTATCATATGTGTAAAATTTGAATTTAGCTAAAATCAATATTCACACTCTAGCTCACCATCTCTATATGAGATAGTCAAATGATCCTCATTGATGACTTTTACTCAGCAGATGCGAATTGAATTCGTAGACATTAGAGCAAGTTTCTGAGCAGATGTTGCATTTCCATGGATTTGATTCACTATGACAGCCCTTATGCAGAAAATAGAGTGTTTGATCGGGAAATTCAATGCCACAATAAGTACACATTAAATTTCTCTTTTTCGAACTCGATCCATAAACTATAGTGTCATTGTCAGCGCCTGTTGATGTAATCGTGCCATTGGAGGTAGTCGCTGCCGCAACCGGCTCAGGCGACACAATCATTGTATTTGAACTATTGCATATCCCTGAGTTTGACGTCGATGACGTTAATGATGAAACGAAGCCGCTGCCGTTGCCACTTATGCTGCCTCGCGCAACACGATTATTTGCCCTCGCCGTAATTCGACGCTTGAGATCTTCGCGTAGAAGCGATTTCAATGGTGATACCTTTATGATGAAACAGATCATTATATTATGACAAAATAGTCATCATTTTGTTGTCGACCCAATATGGCAAAATTTATATTTTTTAATATTCATGTCATCCATTGGTAAAGACGAGAGCAACAGCAATAACATTGAAAAGAAAAGAAAGAAAGAAAAAGAGAGCAATATTTTAGAAATTTTCGACCCAATTTCTGCTGTTTAAAATAAAGAAAAAAAACTTTTATTTTTTTTTTGAGAGTTCGCGCCAGAGTGCGCACTATATTCGTATATGTGTGTTGTGTATGTTTGTGTCGGGCACATAACCTACTTTAATCATTGAGGCTAGACTCAAACTTGAAGTGGGTGTAACACTTTCAGTTGAATTGCTAACACCTGATGAGGAGTTTTGGACAGCAGTCGATGATGATGCATTTGCGGTAGCTTGCTGTGAAGATGAGTCTGTAATATGAGGCATTGGTGTTGATGTGAGTGATCGCTGATTGTTGCTCTTACTATTGCTCAATGTACTATCTGATGAGTAGTCATCATTTGTTGTTGGTTCCTGTATATATATATCATAGAAAAAAGAAAAGAAAAAGAAGTTAAAAAACATGTGTCTTGCAAGCAAAGCAATCAATATGCCGAATGCTTTAGCTGATGAATATTTCATTTGACATATTGAAAAGAAAATTGGGACATGCAAATAAGAAAGAGACAAAAAGATATAAAAGAAGAGTTGACATTTCACCTGTTTTATGGGGATTAGGCTTATCGAAGGCTTTATAGCATTCTCAAAAATTAAATGACGTGAACTTTGAACTTCGTTTGTTATTATTGACGAGTGTGAACTCGATGGTACATTTGAATTGGAATCAGCAGATTGTGGTGACTGTGGAGAGCCATTTGATGGCATTGGACGCACAATCGCTTGAATGTCCAATCCGGTTGAGGTTGTTGCGGTTACAGTTGTTGGTTGTTGTGAATTTTGAAGATCACTAGCCGATGATGATGCCGAATTACCATTTGTATTGGCTGCCATTCGTATCGCATTATTATTTTCATTGTTGTCGGCCATCGAAATTTCAACATGCGGTGTCAAAAAATGCATCTGTCAAAAAAGATTATTGATTTCATTGAAAGTTTCACAATAATAAATTTTAAGCTAACGTACAAAAGCACTCACCGGCGGTGTGACATTATCATTTGATCTTGCTGAATCGCCACTATCACTAAATGCATTAGCATTTGCATTGGCAGCAGCAGCTAATGCAGGCAAAAGATGAGCAGAATTTGATTGTTCTAGTGCTAATAGTAACGACGATGGTGTACCAGAACCAGGATTATCTAAATCTATTCCATGTCGATTGAAAAAATGAACTCTCAATGATTTCATTGTTCCAGCACGATAACTACAAAGTGGGCAAGTCTTTACCAAATCATGTTGTCCAACATGCTCATTTTGAAAGTGAGCTCGCATCGCAATTTGTCTTTGAAAGCCACGATTACATATTGGACAGTGATATGGTAGTGTCTTTGTGTGAGTTGTAAAATGTTCAGCCAAATGATCTTTACGAAAGAATCTTTTCTGACAAACGCGGCATTCGTAGGGCTTCACACCAGTGTGTCGCTGCTTATGTCGACGCATATTGGCGCCATTAGAGAATTTCATCTGCAACAAATTAAAAGAAATTGATGCTGTGATATAGATTTTCTCTTATTTTTAATGCTACTACTTATGTGAATTATTGTGAGAGAGAAAAAGAAATTAACCAAGTAGTAGTGCAATATAGGTTTTAATCAAATTAAGATAACATATTGTTTCAATTTTCTTTCTCCACATCACACATATATATATTTAATGATGCCGATGTCAGCCAGAGCCATGAAGCCATTTAAAAGAAATTGAAAACACTGAATAAAATGCAGATCGCGAACATAGTTCCACTTTCACGTTTTTTTCTCATTTGCGAAGCAGACGATGAAAGAAAAGAAAAGAATCATCACACTAGTAATCCAGAAAATCATAATGAAAACCACCGAGCGCGCGCGTCATATTGTAGTTTGATTGTAAACGTAAGTAAGTGAGTTGAAAAATGAAACTGAAAAAAAGTGCCAGCAGCAACCAAGGGGGAAAGTAAAGTAGGCTAAACATCTATAGCCAGCCGTGCAATGATTTCTTTTCAGGCAATTCAGTTTCAATACTCGCATATTCTCTTTTAAAAATTTAATTTCATGCCATTGATGTATTGTGTGTTATGGAGACATATGTGACACGAAAAATGAATAAAGAATGCGAAATTGAAAGTCATTTTTCTTTCAATTTAACGGAAATTTAGTATTTAAAAAATACGTTGAACTAAATTGCAATATTATATTATTGATGTCAACAATTCATGCGGTTAATTAATCATGATCTCTCCCACTTTCACAGACACAAACAACAGGAAACTTTATCTTTTCAATTTAAAATTTATTTTGTACTCACATTGCAAACATCGCATTCAAAGAGCTTCCGCGGTGCCTTATTATTAACGCCATCACCTTTGACCGTATTATTATTATTGTTATCATTGTTGCTGGTTGTTGCACTATTATAACTGGAACTTGTGTTGTTGTTATCATCATTTGTGTTACTATTTGGTTTATTTATCAAATTTAATCCTTCACTAAACTCCATGAGTGCTGCTTCTAATTTTACATTTGTCGATCGTAAATGATGTGCTAACGAATGATGTGAATTAGTGAGATGTTGCTGATCATTCGACACTTCGTTATCACTATCAACATCCTCATTGATTCCACTCACGAGACTAGATTTGAAAACTGCTTGTCTGTCATCGTAATTTGATTCACTAACATGATCGCCACCCTCGCAATCTGGCTCATCTTTAGCCAGCATCAGCGGTTTCATCATAAGTGCCGTTGCTGCTGTTGGATGAAGATGTCCAAGTGGATTGCAAGACATGGACGATTGATACGTGATGTAATTCACTTTGAATTTCTTTCTTTTAATAACTCACGCGCGAAAAATGTTTTCTTCTTTTTTTTTCCAGGAAAGTTGATTGGTTCTAATCTAGCTGTTTTTTGCGCGCGAAATAACAAATCATATATATTTATTTATACACACAGAGAACGATGAAATAGAGAAAGAAGATGAAGAGAAATGAAATAACTTTCACTTTGTTGTAGTCAATTGTGATTGAGTATTATTATATTCTCGCTCCTCTGTGTACAGCACGAGCTAGCTAGATAGATTGTGATGTTGTCTGTGTGGTGAATCTTTGATGTAATCGATTGATATTGTTGTTCTATTTTATTTTTCAATTACATCGTTCGCCTCATTTGCCTAAAATTAGATTACATTGAGTGAATAGAGAAAATAGATTGATAGATGGATGGATAGATAGATGAAGCAAGCATGGAGAAAATAGGGAGAAAGAGAGAAAGAACGAAATAAAAAATCGATTTGTTTGAAGGGAAAATATTGGATGATAGAATGGAAGTAATAAAAAGAAGAAGCTCAATGAACTTTTTTCCCTCCTCATTCTTCATTGCTTCCATGTGAAAGTGATTGGATGGATGGATGAATGTTCATGTTCATCAAAAAAAGAGAGGGCAAAAGGAATAAAAAGAAAAACAGAGCATAAAAGTGTTCTATATGTATATGTGTAACATATTTTAGGGCGTTAGCATCAATACTTTACTTGTAGCTACAGAGCCACGACAAACCCAGTGAGAGAGCGAAAAAAAGGTTCAAATGAAAATGAAATCAGTGATGGCATGTCATGGAGACCTAAATAATAACTCTGACAATTGGGAAGCATGTATTATATGCTAGAAGCAAGGTCATCACAGGTCATTTCAAGCTTATGCGCTAAATTTCTTTCAGCTTTCATTTTTCATTCCCCATTTTCTTCATTCCTTCCTTTTTTTATTGTTATTCATTCTACTTTTATTCTCTATCCGCTCTCAATTCTCTTTTTTATGTATTATTTTCATTTTCATTCTCATATATGTGCTGTGCTCTTCTTTATTCACATACACACACTCAATTTTCCTTCTTTTGTATTCGAAATCATAACAACAATGGATTTAAGTGGATGGATGAATAGATGGTAAATATATATTCGAATGAAATGGAGTTCGAAGCTCATTCAAAAAATATGTGTCAAAAAGCCCGACTCTCTCATCTATTTCATTTTATGTTTTAATCAAGGTTTGTACACAGTTTAATTAAAATCAAGCTGACTTAAAATATTATTAATTTATTCTTTATAATTTTGATATTGTTATATTAGTTAACTAATACAAAAGCTTTAAGACAAATTTTAATTGTCAGAACAAATCATTAACTTGAATTAAAATTTTTTTGATAAAAGTCAAGTTTCTTGAAATTCAAATAAACTTGATTTTACTTATCAATCAAACAATCGCACAAATTTAAGTTTCCAAGCTTTGATTTCAATTTTATTTTTTGGGTCAATAATAATAATCGAACGAAGAAGAGCAAGCTCACAAAACAAACTTTTTTCCCTCTTCTTTGTCATCATCAATCTGTACCAGTGTTGTGTGTGCGATACACATATGTGACACTTGAAACTCTTAAAAAAGAGATCGCTTTGAGGTATATACAGAGAGGGAGAAAATTATTGCCACAGACGGCAAATGCTGTCGCTCGTTAGCATAGTTTTGTCTTGCTCGTTTACAAGTGCTGCTGCTACTACTACTGTTGAAATTGGGATCATACTGCCACTAAATTTTCCACTCTAGTTTTCACACGATCTGTGACTTGCACAGCCATTAGCTTTTATCGCCCTGCTATGTATGTGATTTCTTGACTAATATCGAGCATACGTGTGTACATAAAAGTCTGACAGATTTGAGTTTACATTTCTATATTAATTTATAACTTGTGGGTTGTGCGTTAAAAAGCGGGAATTGAGATTACTTAATTTATTCATAATTGAAGTAGTTCATTGAATTTATAAAAAATTTGTTATTTAAGAATAAATTTCATAATATTTCAAATGAAGCAGTAAACCTTTTTCTTTTAGCTTTCATCATTCCAGTTATTTTTAAATTTCATAAAAATAATATTTAAAGTATGAGTAAACATTGTTGCAAAGCTCTTCTTGGAACAATAGCATTTCTATTTCTATTTATTCCCTAGAAGCCACTCAACTATCTCATTGCATAATTTTTCGATAATTTGAAGTTGAATCTAATGTTTACAACAATATACACTTATAAGTAATCTTTCTTTCTTTCCTTATGAGATGCTCCTTTATATTCAATCAAATTAAAATCTTCAGTCAAACGTTGTATCGTGCAATAATTTGTCAGGTATTCATGTTTTTTTGAACACATAGATTGCAATCGTAAGCGTAAATGTATGGTCTACAACGCTTGACATAAATATGGACATGAGGTTCTTTCGCAAAAAAAAACTATATATAAATTTAAAACAACAAAAAATCATTTGACACCGTAAAAATGCATAAAGTCAATGTGTGTGGTAAAACTTTATATACACACGTTCATCGCATCATACATTGGTAAGGTATAAGCGCTAGTTAAGTGCTTTGAACGACTAATAGTCAATGCCATTAATGTAATCGCTGCTGTTCCCAATTTTTCTGCGCGTACATATACGATATTATTACAATATTCCACATGGGAAGCTTTAAATACGTAAGTATGTACGAATGAGTGAGAGCAATATAATGAGTGACTATGGAAGGTAAGTAGAGTGCATAAATGTTGTAAGATGAAATCGAAATTGAAACGCAGATGAGATATTGCACAAGTAAATTGAAGCCATACGAGCGAGAGCTACTATTGCCACTAATTTATTTTGTATCAACTCAACTTGGATTTGGTAGATGTCATAAATAAAATATGTATGAAAGATATTCAAATCATTTGGAGCGTAGAAAAAAGAAGAAGAAAGCACACATTGTGTCGGCAATAAATCCATGTTTTTCTATTTGCCATTAGCACAAGAGAATATTACAATAAATCCCGACAAATGAGTCATAATGCTAAAAAATGAGATTTATGCTTCCATCATATACAATGTCGGTTATTAAGATCACTCTGTCTTTTTTACTCTCTCGCACATCATTCATTGCAAACAATAAAAGCATAAAAGAAGCGTCGAAAAAAGAAAATGCAAGAATTGGGACCACGTATTAGTAACCTATAAAGTCTCTCGCTTGTCGAAACAGAAATTCAATTCCATGTGAAGCGAGTCAGCCAGAAAGTGAAATAAAATATCTATATATATTTAATGCTCTTTGAATGTATGTGCCATTGTTGATTCATACACAATTTGACCCTAATTTAATTTTCTTGTCTCTCTATTTCTTTCCAGTTTTTCTCTTGATCAGAGTTTTGCAAAAGGAGAAATGAAGAAGAAAATTATTGCAAATCACAAATGAATCTTCGTAAAATGTGCATATGACATAAGTAAGCGATGACGTTTCTTGTCGACATTTGTCCACCGCGATTATGCTAATTATGTATAACACCATTATTTAGTCACACACACCTCTCCTCTTGAGCCATAACTCTTGTTGTATGTCAAGTCAACCCTCGAAAAAATAAGCATATATCGACTGCTGAATTGGAATTTAGCGAACAAGAGTCAGAGTCGATTGCGTCCATGAGTTTCGTTAAGAGTTTCGAAAAAAAAAATCTACACATATACACACACTAATGTTGTTGCTGGTGTCGACATGTAGCACAAGTCGTGGTAGTGCTGCTAGATTGCGCACACACGCATTAATTTGTACGAAATTTGTTACCGGAATATTTAATTTTTCTCTTTTTTTCCTCTTTCCACACTTTTCATCATTGCTTTTGACTGCTCTTGTCGGTATTTTAAGGTCAATTGTGAAGTGACTTATGGTTTAATACGAAGCCACATTAATAAGAGAGTTTACTGGATGCAAATGACATAAATATTATTATCTTATCTATTCTCAATTGCCTTTTTTATTATTTAACTAGAGTCTTTGGCACCATTTTAAGCGAAAGGGAGTCGATTGCAGTTTGTTATTGCAAAGACTGGCTTACGATAGAGTTCAATAGACTTAATTTAGGATTGATGTAAACGAGTTGTGAGTTGTTTATGAGCTTTAACTATTTCAATGTAATATAAAAGATTTAGCTTTCGTATTTTTGATATTGGTTTTATATTTAATCATTTCTTGAATGTTTAAGAATTTTAAAAGCTTAGATGAAATATATTCTTAGAGAATTTTTAAAATGTTGGTTAAATTGAGAAATAAACGGTAGTCGATTTCCAATTAAAATCCTTTTAATCATTTACAAGAGCTATCATCATAAATTAAATACATTGAAGAGAAACAAGAGAAGCAAAAAAATAACAAATCATCTTCTCTCAACCACAATTGCAAACCAATTTGACCCAGTAATAAAAAAACATCGCGCAACCCTACTTAACAAATGTCGTATTGAAGGAATAACTCAGCATTTCTCCAATTCAGTACTCGCTATGATTTCACTCTTCTGTGTCTTATATGTCTTCGTCACTTTTTTTCTCTCTCTCTCTCTCTCGTAAACGAATATACATTGAGTATATAAAAAAAAACTATTACAGCAATATTTTTTTCTCTCTCACTTGAGTTCATTCGAGTTCATTGCAAGTGTTTGCAAGCGTTTCGCTTTGTGCACAATTAAGTAATATTTCTCAAGTCGATAGCCAATTACAACTTATTTGCTGTTTCGATTTCATGAAGCTATTTTGTTACGCGCTCTCACAATGATCTTACAAATCCCTGTCGCGCGATAATAAGTACACTTTTTTAAAAAAAATGTGTATATATACAAATTTGTGCCAATTGTAAAATAATTATTTTTAATTTTCTACTGCTCTATATTTTTTCGCCCCGAGAATATAAACTCTTTTTAATTCGACGACGTATTAGTATGCGAATGTAGGTTTATCGTGTCTCTCACTCTCGTGCTGCTCGCATTCACATGAAACGCATATACGCGCAAAAAAATATTTTTTTTCTCGCGCTGCCTATAAAAGTTATTTAAAGGAAAGTGTATGTAAATAGACGACGCGCGGCGAAGAAAAGAGGTCAACGATTTCTCATAATTTATTATCACTCGTACAACTTAAAAAAGTCTCTTTTTAACCATAGCTTGCTGTTCATCAATTCATCGATATTGATGGAATCCCTTATATATGTACATAATATTATAAAGCTTGCAAAATCACACACTTATTTATACATGTATATGACAGTGGTTGCAAAATTATACCAGTTTCTCTTTCAACTGCTGTTTGCTATTGCTGCTGCTTCTTTTCTTCTCATCTTCCATTCATACTATGTAGAAACACATAAATTTTTATTTCAATTTGATTCATACGATTTTGCGCCATCCATATGATGAATAATAAGCCACTATACATATATAAGCGATTGGTTACATATGATTACATATTTTATGGTTTCGAAAATATATGTTACAGTAGGTTACTCGTCTCTTTCTCTCTTTTTCTTCTGATTTACTCGGTTTTTTCTCTTCATTTCTGCTTTCTTTCGCATACAATTTATACATAGATCTATTGATGTGCAAAGAATACGCGTAATTTATGTTCAGATTTTGAAACAATTAGCTAAACTTAAAATAATCAATTAAAAATGAAACAATATGCAATTAAAACTTGGTTGTGTCTTTAATAAATATCCTAATGTACTTAAATTTGCTTATTTATTATGTAAGAATATTAACAGGAAATCAATAAATTTTATTCGATAAGAATTTATTAAAATATAGAACTTGATCTCACTCTAATTTTTATTATTTCTTTCTTTTCAAATTGTTATTGATTTACTCAATTGATTCTGATAGCTTAAGGAAGAAGTTTGCTGATGAATTGCTGAAATGTCTTTTTCATCACTGAAGCAGTTCACTGACACGTGGGCTTTATTGCCTAGATAATTTCCCTTTCGCAAGCTTCTCTCTGACATAATTGGACTTTTTGGAGTGGAAAAATGTCAAGAATGTGTCAAAAAATAAATTGAACATGAATTATTGAGCTAAATTAGTTTGATTCGCATTGATATTGAGATAGACTTCTCTTCTTTTTATACATTTATAGCCGCATTTGTCCACACTTTTTATTCGATCACCATCAACTTATTAGTTTCGGGAGAGTGAGCTTGTTTTCGCCACACTGTCTCTCATTCAAACGTTTTCAATTTCGAAATGCTTAATACTTAATGTTTTTTTTTGTGAAATAATAGCGAAACCACGAACTCATAAGGAAGGCAGTAGCGAATGAAAAATAAAAAGTGAGGCACTACGGTGGCCCAATTCAAATTGCATTCTTCATGTTACACATTTTTTCTCTCTTTCTGTCTCATTCTTCAATTTCATTTCAGTTTCATTGTTTGTGTGACGAAAAAAAGAGAATAAAAAAAGTGTGAAAAAGAAGAAAATCAGAACAGAGAGTAAAAAGAAAAGAATCAAAAACTCATCTCCCAAATAAACAGCGCAAAAAAGTGCTCAATTACAATAACAACAATAATAACAATACTGAATGAGAGAGAAGAGAAAAAAATTTTACTTTATGAATGTAGTTTATCGGATTTGTGCTGATTCCGCTGGCTTTATTTATGTAAAAAATTATTGTATGCCGACAGTGGCATAATAAACAACAATAAAAAATATTCAGTCTCATTTCTCCAATTTTCCAATTCTCCTCTTCAATTCTTCTTTATATTCTTGTTTATTGGCTTTTTAGTATGAGTGTGTATGTGCAAATATTGCGGCATGATGTCTATGTTTTTCTATTGCTGCTGCTGCGACTGATCTTTCACTCCCTCTCTGCTCTAAATATGTATTTGAATATATTTGCTATTATTTATCTAAAATGATATTTGCAATTTTGCATCACATCGATGATTTTTTGTATTTCATTTCTCTCTATGTTTGACTGGCTCTTCATTCGGCATAAAAAATTTCGAAACGTGCTGCTTTTGCTTCAAAGTAAACATGTTATGTGAACTATGGATGGATGGATTGAATTGGATGACATAAATTTTATGCTTTTTTCTCCATCAATGCATGCATTTTCCCTTCTTTTTCAATACATGAATTTAAAGATCTCTCATGAAAATTTTATTGAAATTTAAATTAATGTTAATTTAAAATTAAAGAAATTCTTCTGAATTGCGTAAAGTAAAACCTCCCTGCAGCTTTTTATAGATTATCAAATTACATCAAATGATTTCTAATTAAAACACCGCACATTTATCTCTCTCTCTCTTTCCTATACCCGCCCAGCTGTTTGTCACATTTCAATCAAACATACCAAAAAAGCCTTCAATTAGCAATTGTCATGACGATTAATTCCATTACATTACATTTCAGAAATAAATTTCATCCCATAAACACTTCAGAACTCAAAAACTCGTGTTGATTTGCTAGGAGACACAAGCGAAAAATATCTACCAAGCTGTAGGCTGCCATAATATAATCCATAGTGATAGCAACAAGCAAAAAGAGAGACTAAAATTCGCAGCCAATAAACAAGATAAATATAAAAAAAATTAAAAAAGCATTTTGTGCTTTAAGAAATTTTTGCTCCCATTTCAATAGATTAATCATTTGCTCTCATTTTACTTCTCAGACACTCGCTAAGTTTGGCCTCATAAGTCAATTTGCATAATCAAAGAGCAAAATAAAAGAAAGTATTGATCACACTCTATTGATTGCTTAAATTCTTAGAAGAAAATAATTTTAGGTTGATTTTAATAATCAATTTATGATTGCCCAAAAAAATACATATTCACATAACCTTGAAAATTAAACTCGATATAAAGCTATCGGTTTTTTTGTTACATAATGTCGATTGATACTGCGGGCTACAAATTATCATAAACCAACTGTAACTTTAGGATCTTTCATCATGAATTAAGAAACACAAATCAGTTATTCTTCTTCTATATCAATCGACAAAATATGTACAAAAAGTGAAGAAAATTTTCTTTCATGGTATGTAATAAGAAGGCATTTGTTGCGCTATCAAAAAGAAAACTTTTTTGCCTCTCTTTCTTTCTCTCTTTTTTGTTCTCTTTCTCTTGTGCTTGCTTATGCTCAAACCATGTCCTTCGCAATTGATGTTAGGTAGTTTAGTTTCCCACCCAAAAAAAATGTATATGAAATAAGATTGTTATGTGCTATACGAAGTTTAGTTTTGAAATTTGTTTTGTGTTGTTGCTTCTCTCGCTCTCACTTCGTGCTCATTTCACTCTCAATTTTATCATACACACGAGTTTGTCGATATTTTTTTCTCTCATCATTTATGAACATTAGAGGGCATGTAACTGAGCTTTCACATCCATTTTCAACATATATAGAATAGAATCCAAGCAGGGAAAAAGAAGAAAAAGAAGTGAAATTCATACGAACCATTTTTTATTATAGATTTTTCCTTCATTTCACATCGTGTTCCGCACATACAGCACACAGTGGAGTATAGTCATACACAGCAGGAGTGGGGTTGTATGTATGTTTGTTTCTTTAAATATATATGTATGTATATTCCCAAAAAAATGTGAAGTTTTGTTGTTGTTGCCAAATTGTATACTAAGAAGAAGTACAAAATGATGGAAAAAAAATTTTTTCCCTTCGTCCTCTACCAAAGCAGCAGAAATTTTTCCTCTGTATACTGTTGTTGTGGGGCTGTGCCCTTGCTTCGGTAATCCTCAAGGAAAAAATGTGTCAGTAGAGAGAGAAAATTTTCTCTTTCTCCCTTTCTCACTTTGACTTTTCTCTGACTTTCCCTCCTTTCTTTTTTTACTGTTTCACTAACTTTAGAGTTGCAGTTTTTTTACTTTACAGCTTTGACACAAATGAAAACATGAAGACTTAATTCTTAAGTGTATATTTGAACTTTTCTCACTTGAAAAAACTTTCAGACATATTTTCAGATAAAATTAATCGCTTTGAGCTAACAAATTTCAACATTCAATTTTCCATTCGGCTCCACTGTGATTCTAATTTTTTTTTATTTCGGTATAAAAATATATTTTTCTATTTTCTTTCACTTTGATATCAAACTTTGAACTTTCAGACTCAAATTTCAACTTTTTTACACATACAAAGCATCAATTGCCTTTTACTTCTTTGAATATATATTTTTTATTATGCTTATCACAGACTCTTTCCTTCACACCAAAAACAATAAAATGATGAACTAATAAATTTTTTTTGCTCTCCTCCTTTTTCAATCCTTCAATCGAAAATGTTTTTTCACTTCTTTTTTTGTTTGTCGAAAAATCATAAAAAAAAACTTTTACTTTTACTTGTTATGTCCAGATAGGTATAATTTCTGTTCTATTTGCACTAAAATTCTTTATATTATTTTTTTGGATTTTATTTCTCCCCGAAAGTATTATTTCAATGCAAATCAAATGAAAATTTGAATGAAAATGAACCACAAACGTGCACATCGACTGAGTATCGGCGCATGTTTGGTGAGTTTAATGAAAAATTGTAAGAAAAATAAAAATTGAGCGGCACAGAAAATATACATAGCAAAAGAGAAAGAGAGAATTTTACTGAGAGTGCTTTTATTGAGAATTGTTTTACATAGAAACGAGACAGATATACGTTCGCCGCATCGCTTTCGCTTTCTCTTTATGATCGCACACACCGAAAGAGATGGAAGTTTTGAGCTTTTCTTGTGTCGGTTTTTGAATAAAATTTTTTCTTCTTCACAATTTTAGTAATTTGAAATTGAGCTTCGAAGTAAAGCAGATTGCAAAATTATTTCCAGTAAATTACACAACATATAAGCTTTGCTACAATTTATGTTTTGATCTATTTCACTTAAATATGAATTTAAAAGTTTCTTTCACTTACCGCCTTATATGTCAATTCGTAGAATCCACATGGTACAATGACCTTATTCAACATCAAGGCTACTAATAAATAAATCTTGATGAATAGATACAACACTCATATGAAAGGGAGAGTTAAGTTTTTGTAGATTCACATATTGCGCATGCCATTAAATTGAGAATTCAAAGAGCTTTCAATTTCACTTTTCAAAATTTTGAGCTTTCAAATTTTTAAAATTATTGTTATCGTTGAAGTTTCTTCAAGAAAATTTTCTTACTTTTGGTAATTTTCAAAGAATGTCAAATCATTAAAATAATTTACCTATTTTAAAACATAAATGATATCGAATTATTATCATAACAAGCAAACCACAATAAACTATCAACACGATAAATTAAATTAAGATTCCTTATTTCATACACAATATGCTGGTAATAGAAATAAATCAGTATCCTGTCATCTTTTTAGTCTCAATAACCGATGTTCATACACCGCATAAAAACGAGGTAATCAAAATGTCAAAATGTGTTCGCTCTTTCACATTTAATTGTAGTTGAACTCGCTATCAATAACAGACAATCAGAACAATTGAAAAAAGCTCGTAAAAGCAAATTCTTTGAGTGACAAGACCATTCGATGTCAGAAGATGTTTTATCATGAAATGACTTCACAGAGCATCTGACATGTCAATAAAAAAGGAATCGCAGTTGAGCATCAATGAAAAAAATGTTTTTCTCATAAAAATATCATGAAATGATTCTGCACCGTCAAATAGAGAATAAAAACATGGCAAAAGCTCATTCAATTGTGAAAATCATTTTTAAATTGATTCTTTTAGACTTGTACAATTTGATCTTATAGAAAATTGAATTGTTGCAGAAATTTGTTATCTTGTATTTATGTCAAGGTGTGGTTACTTAATTTTGTTCTTTTATATATAAATTTATATAGATAAATCAATTGAATAAATAAATGTACAGAAAAGAATTGAAAATCAACATTTATTTATTGTTGTAATCGAATTGTTCACACACATACTCTTCAATGTTCACAGATTCTATTTGCAGTCATTTCTACTTGACTATAGTACAATAAGAGAAGAAGAAGAAGGAAATTTCTTGCACATTACTTGATGGCAATTTATTTTTATACCTCATTTAACAATGTCTACACTCACTAATCTTTGTTGTACAGAATAGAAAAGTTGTTGAATGGAAAATACAAAATACCAATCAATTATGCTGATAGAAGTCTATGAATGAGAATAAATTGAACTCTTGAATATTTATTTATTTTGTTAAGATTCTCATTCGACAATGAAATTGAGTTTATCTCTATCTTTGTGCATGTGTGTGGTCAATAGTCTAAAATTAAGTTGATGACAGAGCTATTCAACTTTGTCCTCTTATCTTAAGAAATAATTGAATTTACAATTTGTGTCAATGGAATTTTCACTTATGCTTTCTCAAAAACACACATTATTTCAATTAATTCTCAGAATTTTACTCTGTATCATTCGCAAATCTCATTTTATTCTAATATTTATACTCAAACAAACATTTGCATGAATGCACAACCATTTATTCACATTTTCATGAGTCAAATCAGTAACAGATGTGAAAATTGAATCATAGCCGCATGAATTGACGAATTTCCACAAAAATTGTACTCATGATTAATTTCATGAGAATTTTCGTGTTTATTTTGCACTCAAGTATTTATTGAAAATTAACAGAGATTTAGAGATGCGATTATTTTAAGTTGAGTTGGGAAAATTAATTGGTTTTTCAAGCATTTCCTATTTTGACTCAACAAAATCAATAAATTATTATACTATTAATTACAAAATGGAGTAAAAGTCTTTTCAAACGTAATAATTATTCAGAGTGAGAAATAAACTGAATTATCACTATAACAAAACCTCTTCAGCAATGATGATCATAGCAATTCTTTTTAACTCTTATCCTTCAATCAAGGATTTTAAAAAGCACTCACTCCCACAAGGGATTGAGAAGCATATCCTGTTCTCCTTTACAGTTAAGAAATAATCAGATTATGTAATTAATACCATCCTCATCTTGTTTCTTTTCGTATCCTTCCACTCATTTGTTTTCTAAATTGAAAACAGCGAGAAACTATAAAAGAATAATTCAATTGATTATCTTGTCCAAAGGGAACAAAGAAAAAAAATTTCTCTTTTATGAGAAAAGCAATTCTATAAATGTTGCAAGGTCTTTGAAAATTCAATTAATGAAAACATAATGATATAAATTTTAGTTTAAATCACTTTAAAAATTTAAATACAGAATAAAATTAAAATAACAACTAAAGAACTAAAGTCAAAAAACATTATCTTTTTAGAAAGAAGAAAAGAAAAGAATACGAGTGTCAACGCATGTTCATTGTTGAATGTTTCAATGTTGCACGTTTGCATCTAGAAAACATTAGACATGAATTTTTGTTTGTTAAGAGCTTCAGTTTTATTCCACACATCATTCTTATGTTGTCGGTCGTTTAAAGCGGATGGTTTTCAAAAGTCAGTGCGGTGAAATATATTCAAAAGGAAAATATACATAAAAAAATCAAGTGTAATAAAAATAAGTCTTTACATATTTTCTTCATTTTTACTTTTTAATACCTACCACAACAAGGATTATTTAGTGCACACACCAAATAAAATCTGCTTTTCAATTTCATGTTAATCGCTTGAATAAATTATTAGGACTTGTTCACACACTTTTCTCTTTTGAATAAATTAAGTAAAAGGAAATGTAGAAAACATGAAATAAAGGATTACGGCTACAGTAAAAATTTCACATAAAACATTATCGGATTAAGTTTTTACATGTTTATGTCACAATATATGTGTGTATATGTATACGGTTAAAAAGAAGAAAAAAATACAAAAATAGAAATTCTCATGAACTCTGGACTGGAGAAATTGCACCAGCCACGTTTTTTTAATCGATTTCTCAACAAACAAAAACAGCAAGCATGTGTATAGATATCGCATCATCTTTCAATAGAAAAATTCTTTTCTTTCTATTTGGTTTATCGGCCTACAAAAAAAAAATTTACATTTTTTTGCTTGTGCAATCAGATCTTTTTTTTGCTTCGTTATATTTTATATTGACTGAAGTTTCTGTTTTTCTTTCTTTTGAATCTTTTTTTAAAATCTAAAAGAGAAGGACGAAAAAGGAAGAGAAATTTTTTCAATAAATTTTCAATTACTCTCTCATCTTTATGAAATTTCCTTCTTCACTGCCGTGCGTCAGTCAAGTCAATTCATTCAGAAGCAGCAGCAGCAGAAAACTTTTAATTCACTTGACAATTTTTGTTCCTTCTCTTTCTTTTACTCCCCACCAACTTTGTGCTGCTCCTTATACAAAAGTTCTTAATTAAATTTTCGCTACTGCTGCTTTCATTTTCAACACAGCAATTCAGACACAGTATGGAAAAATAATTAATCAATATGTTTTATCACTCGAAGGGAAAATGCTAAGATGAAGAAGATTCAATTGCATCAAAAAAACTTTTTATGTTTCTGCTCTTGATAAAATTGACTTTTTTACTTTTCTTTCATTTTTTTTTACTGAAAATTTCTACAGTTCTGCAGTTGGCACTTATTAACATCATCATTTTAAAAGAGTTGAAAAGAAGAAGACTTAAAACATGCCTTGGGGCTGTTCAATATTTCATTTAAAAGAAAAAAGGAAAATGAACTTTTTCACTTATAAGTTGCAGAATAAACTTTGCTTTTTTATTTTTAATTTTATCATGCCACTGTTGCTATGAGGGATTTTCATATGCAGTTTTACGAGAGGAGAGAAGAAAAGCACTTCCTAGAAATAATTAATTTTCTGCTTCTCATAACGCTCATTAAATAAATGAATGTGCGAGAAATTCACTCAAGTATTGATGCTTGAGGATAGAAATGAGTAAATGTTTGTGTATAGTGGAAAATTGTGATTCTTAGAAATAATTGCTAAATAGAAGAAGAAAAGAAACCGTTCTTGATGAGCAGCTAATAACTATGAAGTCATTTCTATGAATAAATAAGAAATTAATTAATTACAAGTTCTAGTCGTCACGCGAGATTTCTCACGTATGCGTAAAAATATCTTCACATCTCTTGCCAACATTAAATGTCTTTCTTAATAGGCAATATAATAAATTTTCTATTGAGAATTGTCCAAGCGTTGAGCTCCTTTTTTGAACATGAATACGAATGAATGGTCTTTAATTTTAAATGACTAAAGATGTGTGAAACTAGGAAATGATTGCAAAATGTTGTGGGCAATAAAAAAGAACAATTGATAATTTATTTGCAATTTATAAAAAATAATTCTGTCAATTATTCAAAATTGTTAGATTTTTATCTCATAACTCAAAACTAAATTGGAAAAATATCAAAAAGATAATTTTATATAAAATCATATGACATTTAATTAAAATAGTTTTAAAAACAAAAAATTTACGATTATGCAAAGTTTTTTTTATTTCTCATGTGATTTATTTATACTGTTGTTAAATATTTATCAAGAGATTTAAATAAATTTCATCAAGAGATAGTGAAAGAGTAAGAACAAAATTTTTGATGCAATTAAAAATTTAATTGTCGAGGAATATGCAGCATATAAAATAGTCTGAATTTGTATTTAAGCAAGGTGTTTCTTTTTCATAAATATGAGAATAAATTTTTAATGACAATTGTTGACTTTTGAAATTGCGATAAAACGGATATGCGCATATATAGTTGCATTCATAAATATGTACAAAACTTCCTTTCTTACCACAATCGTATGTTGTATATGAATAGAATAAATAATAACAATCAAAATGATCAAATATAATTTTCATGACATTTTGACTGCAAATCAATTGACAACATTTTCTTGCAAATGTTCAATCACCTTGAACAAGTCCATTCAAGCGATTTCAATTCCCAAGAAAAAACTTACTAAACATCTCACAACTCATTTATTCATGAATCGAGAAAATCGACTTTTTTGTATGCGAGAATAAAAGTTTACCTAATTGGAATTTAGCGTAAAAGAATTTTAGCATATATGCCAATTAATATCTCAGCAAAGAAATTAGCGACAACCTTTCCTTTTGTTAAATGAAAAGAAAAATTTTAATCTTGATTCTAATGAAATTTTTCTGTCTTTTTTTTTTGACTCTTTCTATTCATACAGATAAAAGACATTTCTTTTCTCCGCTCTTAAGTTGGATTTTTATTTTTATTTTCTCAAACGACACTAATTAATGGCATAAGAAGAAAACGGTGTATGTGTAGCTGCGAATGAGAGAATAGAATAACATAGAGCAAGAACACTTTCTCGTTCTCTATTATTTCTTTCCTTTCTTTCTTGAGTGAATAAAAACGGCAAAGAATAGAGAAATTCTAAAGAAGAAGAGACGTGAAATTAGTTTTTTTAAAAGAAAAAGAAGCATGAAATTGTGAAGAACAAACAAAACAATAACGACGTAACACAAGAGTGTGCTGTATGCAGTGTGAATACAAGTCAAATATTATAAAAGAGACACATAACATAGCAATTTAAGTGAATATAAATATCAAACATTTACATATCTAACTAACTGTCTATCCCAAAATTCAAATCATACACGTCGTATTCGTCAATAAAATATAATATTCAAAGAGAAAGAAAGATAAATATAAAGAAAGGCGCGCAGGAAGCGAAAGAAGAAAAAAGCGAAAATGTCAACATTTATCGACTCAATCAAAGTGAAATCATACGCACAATGCATTATTTGGTGCTTAATACTTGTGTCAATATTGACACAAACAGAGGCAGGTTCATGTCGTGATGCCGCGCTTTGTTGCAACGGCCGCGATTCATCATGTGTGGTACAAAAGACACCGATCAATGCGATTGTCGAAGATGTTAATGAGAAGCCGTGCTATTGTGATCACGCATGCTTGAAACTTGGGGACTGCTGCGATGACTTCAAATCACATTGCGGAGGTAAATGATCTTGATTTTTTTCTCATCTTTTTTTTTCTCTCTCATTTTGAATAATGAGCGAGATTTTTCTCATCTTCGTTCTTGCTGTCTCTTAATGAGTTTATCGTGTCTGAATGATTCTTTTTTGGAAAGAAAATGAATGACGGAAAAGAAGAGAGTTAAGTTAAATCGTATACAAATTCAAGACACGTAATAAATCATCATAATAATTTGATTCAATTTAATGGAGTCCATTAGATGATGATATTGAAAGGTGCCCTAATGACATTTCTCTTGCTTATCTTTGTTAGATATATCATCTAAATGCATGTTATTTGGATGTATTGACTTCTTTCAAGGGTTAACAACTTTTTACCTTTTGATTTCTGTGTTTTATGAACTCAACATACAATAAATTATTTACTATGAGATCAAACAAAGCATTTGATTCTTGATTTTTACTGACAATTTTTATGATCAACATTTATTGCATTTTATTGATGTTTATCGTTGTTTTATGCTGACTAGTAAGCGGATCAAAAGAAGTTAATGAGGTCATTTGAAATTAGAAAAGATTGATAAATATATTTTTTGGTGTCAATTTTCAATTTCTAACCATTCTACATATTCAAAGAATTTTTATATATATTTTGATTACCCTTGTATAATTCTATGAAAATTTCACAATAGCAAAAATAATTTACCAAATTTAATTAAATTTTTATTTTTAATATTCACTGTAAGGCTTCAAGAACATAGAATTTCATAAAAGATAAAAGTAAAATTTTAAAAAATGAATAGCTATCAAAAAACCGTAACATTTTTGTGTCTTCTTAATAATTTATTTTCCCAACATTCAAACTTAAATTATCGTTTTCATTAACAATAGCATTTTTCGAGGAAATATATTTCAATTAACTCTTATTTGCAAAAATTTTATATAACTTTTCATGTTGACTTCATTAACATATAAAATGAAGAGAACAAGCACGCAAAAAAGAATAAAAAGAAGAATTCCACCTTCATAAACTTTATTAAATATTTAACTACAAAATGTTACATTAAAAATTCAATAGACATGCTATAACAATAGATGCGCATCAGTGAGATATAGAGAGAGAATGAACTATGTGTGGGATGAAACATGTTCTTCTAATTAATAATGTGTGTCTTTTTAATCCATTGTTTATTCTCAAAAGTGAAGAACATGACAAAGTTCTGAAAGAAAAAATGTCTTTCATTCTCATTCAATTCTTTTATGTAAACTGTTTTAAAATTTTCTCTCGTTTTCATTGTATTCTTAATGCTACATATTCATTCACGATTTCATTGTTGTTTCGGCATTTAGGAAATTTTTCATTTCTTCTTCCATTCAAAAAGAAATTTTTTCAATAGCAGTTGCACGTTCTCGTTACGTTTATTTACCAGTCTCATTTTTTAATTGTAAAACGATGCATCAAAGAGTTTAAAGAGATGAAGAATGTGTACGTGAAATATTTCTAAAAGTAAAAAAAATGTGCTTGCCTTTAATTTCCTATTTTTGGAAAATATTCTAAACATTTCCTCGCTAGCAGACTCGACTACATAAAAAATTATTTTTTCACATCACGAATGACAATTTTAAGCAAACTGCTGCTACCGCATGCAGTAAGAAAACAATTTTCACGCTTTAAAATCGAAAAAAAAAACTTTTTTCCACAGAACCATAAAAATCCATTTGACTTCATTGCCTTTCTTATACTTAAATGTGTTTTTGATTCTCTTTCATCGTTCGCCTGCCTGTGCTTGGTTATGTGTAAATTTCTTCCTCGAAAAAAAAAAATAAAGAGGCACAAAAGAAGAGAGGAAATATTTTCAGCAAATAAGCCAAAGCATGAGGTGATGCGAGTTGAGGGAAATGATGAAAAAAAGAAGAAACAAACAACAAAATGAAAAGAGAAACATTTTATTGAATTTCCATGCGATTTTTTTAGAGTTAGTGATTCAAATATTTTATGCATACACAAAAGAAACAAACGAAAAAAAAGAAATAATAAAAAGTTGTGAACTGAAGGAAGAATTTATGAGTCTCAGAGAACGAAAAAAAGAAATCAGCATTTTTTTCATGGAGAGAATACTTGGGAATCGTAAAATAAATAAATGAACTTGCAAATCGCGACTTTTTCAGCCTACTCAATAAACACACGCATGCAGACAGCATAACTTTATGATTCTCAACAGTCGAAATACTGAATGCGGATAAAGCAAAAAGAGAATATTTATATTCTCATGTGGGAGTTGAATCTCATTTTTTCTCACGATGCCATCGTTATTATGATTATGGGTAGTAATGATTCACATGTAAGCTGTTGTGTCGAACAAAACTCGAGTCATAAATATTATTAACTTTTTACTTCTTCTCTGCCACACATCATATTCATGCTGCAATTATTCATCATTGGTGTCGCATTCAATTACCTTCATTTTATTTTATCCCTCACTTTTGCAATCATCATCAATTTTAACTTTCTTCTACTTGATAAAACATGATTTCAGATATATTGAAGAATGTTCTATGGATATTTTATGAATGAAAGCAAGAAAATGTCACAAAAGGTTCTCTAATGAAGTTCTTTTTATTTGTTTCCTGTCATATGCCAATACATACACACTCGATTCACCTTTCCTGTCAATCTATTTTTTTGGACTCGATTCGCAAATAATTTATATAAGTAAAATCAATAATCAAGACAAAAAATTCGTGAGTGTGCTAGATATGTGTTGTAGTGAACAACAACAATCGATTTGAATTAAGAATGAGCGAATAAAATTATTATTGATTGAGTTATTTACCTTCCGTCTTTCTCTCTTTCTTTTTTATGCCTTTTATTCTCTTCCCACTCTCATAATTCATCCACTATGCCAAGTGCCGTTTAACGACATTAAAGATGATGACGATAACAATCGAAATCAAATAATCAGAGTCCGAAATCGTTTCATGAGTAACTAAAAATCAAGTAAATTTACTCGAGTAAAATTCGTCAAATAAAAAACAACTTAATTTACTCGAGTAAAAAAATATATTTTACTCGAGCAAATTTACTTGATTTTTACTTGACAAATTTTACTCGAGTAAATTTACTTGATTTTTACTTGACAAATTTTACTCGAGTAAATTTACTTGATTTTTACTTGACAAATTTTACTCGAGTAAATTTACTTAAAATTTATTTGAAGATTTTTACTTGAATAAATTTACTTAAAATTTATTTGAAAAATGATTTTATCTAGATTTTCAGACGATGGCAAAATTCGAAAAAATTACTAAATGCAGTGTCTGAAATCTTCTTTAAAATGAGTCATTATTGACTAAAATCGCCCATTTTGTTCTTAAGTTATCGCGATTTTAGTGTTAAATTTATGTTAAAAAATTAGATTTCTTATACACTTTAGCATTTTATCTAGACTTTCAGACGACGGCGAAATTCGAAAAAATTACTAAATGCAGTGTCTGAAATCTTCTTTAAAATGAGTCATTATTGACTAAAATCGCCCATTTTGTTCTTAAGTTATCGCGATTTTAGTGTTAAATTTATGTTAAAAAATTAGATTTCTTATACACTTTAGCATTTTATCTAGACTTTCAGACGACGGCGAAATTCGAAAAAATTACTAAATGCAGTGTCTGAAATCTTCTTTAAAATGAGTCATTATTGACGAAAATCGCCCATTTTGTTCTTAAGTTATCGCGATTTTAGTGTTAAATTTATGTTAAAAAATTAGATTTCTTATACACTTTAGCATTTATCTAGACTTTCAGACGACGGCGAAATTCGAAAAAATTACTAAATGCAGTGTCTGAAATCTTCTTTAAAATGAGTCATTATTGACTAAAATCGCCCATTTTGTTCTTAAGTTATCGCGATTTTAGTGTTAAATTTATGTTAAAAAATTAGATTTCTTATACACTTTAGCATTTTATCTAGACTTTCAGACGACGGCGAAATTCGAAAAAATTACTAAATGCAGTGTCTGAAATCTTCTTTAAAATGAGTCATTATTGACGAAAATCGCCCATTTCGTTATTAAGTATAGCGATTTTAGTGTTAAATTTATGTTAAAAAATTAGATTTCTTATACACTTTAGCATTTTATCTAGACTTTCAGACGACGGCGAAATTCGAAAAAATTACTAAATGCAGTGTCTGAAATCTTCTTTAAAATGAGTCATTATTGACTAAAATCGCCATTTTTTCTTAAGTTATCGCGATTTTAGTGTTAAATTTATGTTAAAAAATTAGATTTCTTATACACTTTAGCATTTTATCTAGACTTTCAGACGACGGCGAAATTCGAAAAAATTACTAAATGCAGTGTCTGAAATCTTCTTTAAAATGAGTCATTATTGACGAAAATCGCCCATTTTGTTCTTAAGTTATCGCGATTTTAGTGTTAAATTTATGTTAAAAAATTAGATTTCTTATACACTTTAGCATTTTATCTAGACTTTCAGACGACGGCGAAATTCGAAAAATTACTAAATGCAGTGTCTGAAATCTTCTTTAAAATGAGTCATTATTGACGAAAATCGCCCATTTTGTTCTTAAGTTATCGCGATTTTAGTGTTAAATTTATGTTAAAAAAATTAGATTTCTTATACACTTTAGCATTTTATCTAGACTTTCAGACGACGGCGAAATTCGAAAAAATTACTAAATGCAGTGTCTGAAATCTCCTTTAAGATGAGTCATATTGACTAAAATCGCCCATTTTGTTCTTAAGTTATCGAGTATAAATAACGGACATTTAAAATTTAAATTTATATAAGAAATGCTTTTTCGAAGTGTTTTAAATTTTTACCATCTATTTTTTGCTCTCAATATTTTTCACAAAATTTGATTAAATCACTATTTAAATGTCTGCTAATAAGAGAAAACGTACTAAAAATGACTTTTCAAATATAGAAAGTCAAATACTCGATGGAGATTCTTCGATATCAGTAAAAATAGATGAAAAAAGAGGACATTCAATTTGTTGGAAATATTTCGGATTTCTCTATAGAAATGAAACTTTGTTAGATGATTCTCACTTTTATTGTGCATTGTGTGTGCCTGCTACTTTGAAATCAAGGTATGTAATTAAAGAAACACGAAATTTTCTAACATTCGATAAATCCTAACCTAAAATTTTTTACAGATACATCAAAACTAGTGCAACTTCTTCTTTGTTAACACATTTATCTTCAAAACATGATATTAATACGAGCAAGATTGATAAAGCTTTAGCCCGCATAAGCTCAACTTCAACAAACATTGCTGTCACAAACAAAAAGACATTGCTAGCAAGACAAATATCTTTATGGTTAGCACGTGACTTGCGGCCTTTTAATACAACATCAACTCCAGGTTTTCATCAATTTGCATTAGATTCTGGTTTAGTCAAAAGTATAGAAGAGTTGCCATGTGAACGTACAATATCTGGAACTGCATTGAACGATGTTTTTCAAGTCACGGAATCTGCAATCAAGGAGAAGTTGAAAGATATGCCGTCAGTTTTCTCACTATTAACTGACATATGGACTGATAATAATGGCAATCGGCCATTTATTAACGTATCCATTCAATATTTATCAAATAATTTTGAAATGACTGTTATTCATTTAACCACCGAAGTTTTTGAGAGACCTCATTCTGGAGAAAGAATTGCTGCTTTTATTGATCGTGTTCTTGAAGTTTATGGATTAGAGAACCGAAAGTTCTTTTTTGTCACGGATGGTGCTAAAAATATGCAGAGTGCTGCTAGATCGTTAGGAAATTGCCTTGAACATCGTAATTGCGTAGCTCACAATATCAATTTAATTCTATCTGCCGACTTAGAAAAATTTTCACTATTTACCAATGAATGGAGCACAGTTATCAAGAAAATTAAGAAAATTCATGGTGCTATAGTTTACCGCTTATATGATCTTAAGAAAATCTTTGAAAATGAACAAACTAAAGAAATTATTACTTATATTGATGATTGGGATAGTGTATTATCAGATCAAATTATTTCAGATGAGAATATTGGTTTGAATGATGAAACTTTGAGGGAGATTTTCAGTGATTTAGTTGCCAACATGCCAGCTTACAATGCATTTAAAACAGAAAATTCCACTCGCTGGAATTCAAAATATCTGATGTTAAAAAGTTTTCTCTCAAATACTAGTAAGTATAATAATGATTATAATGCTAGAAATTTATCTTTAATTTACGTTAATCTTTTTGTAGACGCAATTAATGTCTGTCTTGCTAAGGTGAATCAAACAGAACTTATTCTTTCACCAAACGAATTATTGAAAGCTCAAGCTGCTTGTGAACTATTAGAAATTTTTGAGAGCTCTCTGAAAATTTTCCAATCTTCATTAGAACCAACAACAAATCTTGTTTTATTGTTTCATAGTGTTATAATGAAAAAGTAAGTATGAATATCAAATAGTAATATATATAATATTTTATAAAATTCT
The DNA here is from genome assembly GCA_018290095.1 of Polypedilum vanderplanki. NCBI lineage: Eukaryota > Metazoa > Arthropoda > Insecta > Diptera > Chironomidae > Polypedilum > Polypedilum vanderplanki. The sequence goes on along the minus strand of CM031381.1, from coordinate 23,134,119 downwards.
TATTTACAGATTAAATGAATATATCAATCGTGCAGGTCAATATGCAGATATTTGGATGAATACAAAATCTAATTTTGAAAAGAGACTTAAAATCCATAATGAGTATATTCTTGCAGCCATATTAGATCCATCACAATGCAGATCAAGAATCGTTGCAAATTATTGCGAGCAAAATGGAAGCACTCCACTTCAACTAATTTCAAGTTTTTTAGAGAAATTTGAGCTAGTTAAAGATGTTGAGTCCGATGATATTGATTTAACACAGAGTTCAACAATTCCAATCTCACGAACTCCTATTTCAAATGTAAAAGCAAGCCTTCTTATGGAAATAGAAGGAAATGAAGATGAGATAGTAGTAGTAGATTCAGTAGAAGAGGAATTTCAAAAATATATTGGCTTCTCAATAGCTTTTTCTAAAACTGATGATGTCTTGAACTTTTGGAAAAAGCATACAATTGACCTTCCTCGTCTCTCAAGTCTCGCAAACATTGTTCTTGGATTGAGTGTAACATCCTCTGAATGCGAAAGATGTTTCTCATTAAGTGGAGTTTTGTTAAATTACAAACGTGCTCATATGCACCATACTAAAGCGAGAAAGGTGGCTTTTATTAATTCAAACTATAAACTTGTGCAAAATGTATTTAAAAAGAAAACTACTTAAGTATTACTTGAACAAATTTCATTGAATAAAATTAAATAATTGTTGAAATAATAATCACATTGCCTTTTTTTCTTAAATAATGAAAAAAGTAATTTTTTGATAACTGTCAACCATTTATTAGTATATACTTTAACATATTTTTTCAGAAAAAATAGTAGAACATTAAATATTTAAAATGAAATTTCAAAAAAATTTTAAGTAAATTTACTCGAGTAAAAATCTTCAAATAAAAATCAAGCAAATTTACTCGAGTAAAATTCTTCGAGTAAATTTCAAGCAAATTTACTCGAGTAAAAATCTTCAAATAAATTTCAAGTAAATTTACTCGAGTAAAATTTGTCAAGTAAAATTCAAGTAAATTTACTCGAGTAAAATTTGTCAAGTAAAAATCAAGTAAATTTACTCGAGTAAAATTTGTCAAGTAAAATTCAAGTAAATTTACTCGAGTAAAATTTATTTTTTTACTCGAGTAAATTAAGTTGATTTTTAGTTACTTGTAAGTTAAATTTGAAACGATTTCGGACTCTGCAAATAATTATTACATTGCGAACACGAGTGAAATGAACAAATTGAGTTTCTCGTTATGAGTCGTAAATTTGCAATACAAAAAGTTTAATGGACCGCTTCGAGAAAGAGAGTTGTAACACATATATAATTCTCGAAAAATGGGAGGAACAGCAATGTCACGACTTAATTCTGGTTGAAAATTCTTATTTGCTGATTTCTTCATTAAATAACGAGAGAGCGAAATTTTCTTTCTTCTTTAATTAAAAAATTGAGAATTTCAAACATTTTTTACTACAAAACGTGATGAGTTAGCAAAAGAGTGATAATCTTATATGAAAATATGTCGCAACCAGGTCAACATTCGCATTTATATATGTGTAAGGGTACAATATCATGTATAATTTAATTAGACACACTCATCAGAGATTAATTTAAAGAGAAAGAAAGAGTTTACAGACTGATTGTGGTTGAAAATTAAAACATATACACACTCAGAGTAAAAACACGTCCATGACCACAATCAAGGATGAAATTTTTCTTTATTTTTGCGGAAGGATCATTTTCGAGTGAGCATGATGGTTATCAGCTGTTGCTTTGGGGAAGGATTGTTGCCATGTGGTTAATGTTCCGTAAAATGAGGTCTCTCAGCATGAACATACAATTTGTGATTTATTAAAGGGTCTGCATTCCATGTAATATTAAAAAGATGGCAAAATAATAACATCAACATCGATAATAAATTGACATTGAAAGTTGTTGCCTTCATTCACTATAATATTACATTATATAAGGCATTTAGAGTGGAACAATGCTAATAAAAATAAACGAAGAAATAAGATTTAATGCACGAAAAGGAAAGGCAAAAAGGAGACATTTGATAAACGTGACACGACTTTAGGTGCACATAAATCTTTATTTCTCTGTCTACCATGAATGTTTCTCAACAACAACAAAAATTCAATTTGTATAAGAAGCTTTTAGTTTCATTAAATCTCATCATATTGTCTTCGCTTATATATATTTGCAGTTATCGATTGTGTACTGTCAGAGTGGGGTCCGTGGAGCGAATGTGACGCTAAATGCGGTACTGGAATAATGTCACGAACTCGATCGATCTTGAGAGCACCTGAGAATGGCGGTAAGCACTGTGCATCATTGACTCAGAAGCGAGGATGTCAAGGCTACCGATGCAATAGCGCTCACGAACGAAAAGCTTTAAAAGGTAAACAGAAAAAAGAGCTACTTAAATATGATAAATGTTTGCTAATGTCTATATTTTCATTCCGTTCATAATTCATTGTTATTTGATTATGACATTAAACATTTGGCTTGTGTTTTGTACAAGAAAATGAAAAACGAGAGAGAAAAAGTTTTATCGGAGTAGAACAGCAGATTAGAAAAAAATTGTTTTCTCTTCTTTTTTCATTGGCATGAAAATTTGTGTGAAATTTATTTAGACGCTTCTGTCGGAGGCTTTATTTAAGACAGATGCTTTCCAATCGAGTACTTTGAGCGCAATTTTTCATTTCTTCAAGTGTTTGCAGTTATTTTTTGACAGACAAATCAATTCCGAAAAATTATACAGAACAAGCAATTGAATTCTGAAAAAAGAAAGTTTCTTTTGTTAATAAAAAAGTTTTTTCTTAGCTTCCTTAGCAATTCACCAATGCCACTTTCATGCCATTGTTGCTTTAATCATTTTCTTCTTCACTCAATTGTGATTGATTGAATTCAACATCATCAAATTTTTTTTTCTTTCACTTTTTTGTGTTGTTTTTTCTTATTTCTTTCTCTCTCTATAAAAATATACAGAAACGGCAATGCTGCTTCCATCGGAATATTCTAAGAGTCGACGTGAAAACGACACAACCGATATTAGGCGGAATCTAAAATTGCGCTATTCAGACTCATATAAGCATAATCGAGATCATGAGTGAGTATCAATTTGTATTCAAATCATGTGCTAAAAGGAAGCACAACGAGGGAGATGTATACGAAGTGATAAAACTGGAAAAAGGATGGAAAAGTTTTTTTGAACCAAAAGTTTTTGCTGAGCTCACATTGCTCTACTTTAAGTTGAGTCGTTCATGCAAATCTTTTACCATTAGTGATTTTAACATATTAAAATTTCATCATTATTATGTTATTGAAATGGAGTTAAAAGTAGTTATATAATTACCATTAAATAATTTGATTAACAATTTTCAATTGATATATTCATCCTATATTTTAAATATCAAAAATTTTCAAATTTATTTATTTCTTAATTTTTTAAAGATCTCAAAAAATTATCTTTCCATAAATGCGTCAAAAGTTTTATATAAACTCTTAAAAAGCTAACAAAAGATGAGAAAGAAATAAAAACTTTATCACCCAACTCAATTCTGTGGGTTGCCTTTTTCCGGGAGAAAGATTTGCCTCAACTATGTATATCGTGCGTAAACTTTTCATCTACAGTATGCTCGTGTATAAAAAAATTTTAATTTCTTTACTTTATGAAAAAAATTTTCCCATTTTTTTTTCATATCACATGTGTTCTTAAGCACATACATGTATAGTTATGACAAGAAAGAGGACAAAAAAGTTTTTTATAACATGAAAAGAAGAAAAAATATTTTTAATAATTTTTCCCTTCTTTATACTTCTCAATTATTGTTATTATTATGACAAAACAGGGAAAATTTCATTTAACACTTTGGCTTGTTTGTGTGTTCAATCTATAGAGAAAAAGGTCGTTAAAATATATTATTTTTCAATCTCTCAACAGATATTGCGTAGAATTTGAAGTAATTAAGGCAACAAAAGCATGCTACAAGGATCCAATCTATAAACAATTAGCAGAAGGTGAACGCGTCGTTGTGAAATGTGATTTAGAAGCCTTCTTACCACACGACGATAAAGAGGATAATAATTATTCTGAAAACGAATTTTATAGTCATCGTAAAGGCGACAACAAAAATCTTGAAAACGAAACAGTAGAAGATACTTTCAAAAGTCAAATGAGCAGCAACAAAGTCAGTAAATCAAAGAACAAATATCGATGTAGAGGTGAAGGTTCAACTGGCAGAAATACACGATTCAGTGCAATGGCAATTCCATCATGTCATGGCAAATGGATGCGTCTAACAGTTGGACAGCCCAAAAAATGTACACATCATGACTCACAATTTATATTCGTTTAAGAAATTTTTGAAAGCTAAAATTTTTACTTAAAATAAATTCTTTTTATCTACATTTTGTGACCCTTCTATTTCCTTTTCCCCTGTGTTCGTTCATCGTGAAAAAATATTTTATTGTTAAGAATCATCACATCCAATCAAAATCATAATTTGCAGTTGTATCAGTCAAAAAAAAAAAGAATTAGATCAAGTGCCATAAAGTTCATAAAAAATGATTTTTTTTCTCTTTGTAAATGGAACAACGTAAAAATGATATTGTAAATAAAAAAATATATATGAAAAAATAATAATGTTTCTCGCTTCAGAAATGATTTTTTATCATCATCACCATCACCACAGAAAACCATATACATTTTTTTCAGTTCGCTCACTCTTTTGTTCTCATCGCGCCATCATATATTCAATCTTTTTTTTATTCATCGATTCATGTCTGGCAATCGCTCTTCCATTTTTATTTTTGCATAACAAAATTTAGAAAAAAAGTTTAAATTTTCTACCTATTCATATTTTATTTTATTCATTCATTTATTCGTCTCAAAAAATAATAATGAAAATTGCATTTTTGTTGCTAACATAAGGTGAATGTGTAAATAATAAAATGATGATGCTTTAAATCTTCTTCTTAAATTTCATTCTTCGAAATGAAACTGTATACTTTTTTAATTAGAAAACAAGGTGTGAGGAATCTTTTAAAGTAGGAAAATTATTTTAATCAATTTTTGAATTTGTGCATAAAGAATAATATCAAGATGTATTGATGAGCAATAAAGTTTTGTCTAGCGAAAAAAGATTCAACTTTAATTGAATTTTAGGAAGCGCGATTCCCACACCTTGCAAGCTATGACAGCTCAGCATCATACGAAATGAAACCACAAATATTTATGAGTAATATTTAAGAGAAACATATCGAAAGTGCGAGAGACAGAACAGAAATAAAATCATATTAGTTTTCATTTGAATCCTAAAAAAATATTGCTTACAGCAAAACAACAAATGAATGTGAGAGATAGAAAGAGAAGTAAATTAGAAAGATGTATCGTTCATAAAAAACATAAATTTGAAAAATCTCTCTCCTTGTGCATTCTTCTTTCATTCGTTTTTAGAGAATATATAAATTGTAAAAATACTGAAGAATGAATATATAAAATAAAAGCATAAAATGAAATTGTGTATAGAATTTAAGAAATCTAACTTAATGTTAGTTATTCGATTGAATAAAAAGATGAAAAATTTTGCAGCAAAACAAAATAAAATTTTGTTACTCAAAGGATTCTTCTTTATTTGTTTCAGAAGAACATCAAAAGCAAAAATTCCAAGTATTGCAACAGAGTCTGTAAATTCTACAAATTTTTGAGTTTACGAGCTTCATGATAATTTGGGTTTTATGATGATGTTTTCTTAAGCTGTAATAAATTTTACAAACAAGTCCATCAATGAAATGAAAAACAAACATTTGAAAGAAGTAAAATAACAAGCATAACAAAATCTATAAAAAGAAAAACCAAAGAATTTAATTAAAATCAACTTCAAAATTAATTATTATTACAAAATAACAAATTACTTCATACAAATTAACTTGACTAAGTAACTTTAATCATGGAAAACAGATTCATTTAATAAATTTTTAAAAAAGAATTGATTCAATTTGAATATTATACAATAGATACCGTAATGAGCTCACAATTTATTTCAATTACATACCATTATCAGATTTAAATCACATTAACACAATCGCAACAAATTTTCACATTTTGCTCGAATCCTAATTTCATACATGTAGATTTCATTTATTTATGGTGCATTCAGAGAAAGAACTTTTTTTTTATTCGCTCTCGAAACCAATTCAATTATTCACACATAAATTGAGTTAACAGATAAATGAATAGATATATCGCTGTTGATGATGATGAAAATATGTGACAAACACGATAATGATTTTGCTCATGGAATGTGATCATACATAAATATAAATTATTGAGCCAGAAATGAAAACTGATTTAACAACAAAGAGAGAAAGATAGAGATATGGGTGTGAATTAAAATAATTATCGTCAAAGCTGAAGATATAATGTTATTTAAATATTTAACATGATGAGCAACTTTTATCCACATAAATGTAATAAAACTTTAATCTTATTGATTTTCTTGATGTCAAATCCATACATTCACATAAAAGACCAAGCGAATTGAAAGCTAATTTATTCACAAAACAACAATAGAGTGATTTTTTCCTCTTTTTTCATCAAAAATTGCTTACAATAGCACCTGCTTAAAGCACTTTCACCATTTTCTTCAATTCAATGGTGCGTTATAAGTCTCCGGAAATCAATATTTCACATACAGAAAGTCAGTGACTTGAATTTTCTTCGACAAAGGATGAATTGATTGAATGAATTGGGAGTGAGTGAGTGAATGAGAAAAAGAAGAGAGAAATCAAATATACATTCAGAAAGATAAATTGAGATGGATACAGAAAATAAGTGGGAGAAGAAAGAGTAGGAAGAAATTGAAAAGGCTTAGCTTTTTGACTTTACCAATATGGTTCTGAAAATGTTGGCTGTATGGGAGAATCTCAAAAGAGGATTGCGGTTAAGAAGTTTTGAGAGAAAAATTGATTTTTTCCACTTTTAACATTCTTATGCGACTATTTGCTAATACTTTCATGATAATTTCTGTCCTTAAAAGCTTGAATAGAAAATTTTCGTATTTTAATTAGAAAAGTCAACAATGTCAAGATGATTTTATTGAAAAGTCAATTTATATTTTAGATAAAACAGCTTTTCATACACGAAATTTTAAAATAAATGATAAAATTTTCACTACTATTAATTGTTTAACTTCTATTTTCTTCACAAAAAACTTTTTTGCCATTAAAATTTGAATTTCAATGGAAATTTTCAGAGTCCGAAATCGTTTTACAAATAACTAAAATTCGATTAAAATTTAATCGATTAAAAATAAAACACTAATCGATTAAGTTTTATTTGATTTTTATTTGAAAATTTTAATCGATTTAAATTTAATCGATTTTTAAAATTAGAAAGATGTATCGTTCATAAAAAACAAAATTTGAAAAATCTCTCTCCTTGTGCATTCTTCTTTATTCGTTTTTAGAGAATATATAAATTGTAAAAATACTGAAGAATGAATATATAAAATAAAAGCATAAAATGAAATTGTGTATAGAATTTAAGAAATCTAACTTAATGTTAGTTATTCGATTGAATAAAAAGATGAAAAATTTTGCAGCAAATAAAATAAATTTTGTTTTCTCAAAGGATTCTTCTTAATTTGTTTCAGAAGAACATCAAAAGCAAAAATTCGAAGTATTGCAACAGAGTCTGTAAATTCTACAAATTTTTGAGTTTACGAGCTTCATGATAATTTGGGTTTTATGATGATGTTTTCTTAAGCTGTAATAAATTTTACAAACAAGTCCATCAATGAAATGAAAAACAAACATTTGAAAGAAGTAAAATAACAAGCATAACAAAGTCTATAAAAAGAAAAACCAAAGAATTTAATTAAAATCAACTTCAAAATTAATTATTATTACAAAATAACAAATTACTTCATACAAATTAACTTGACTAAGTAACTTTAATCATGGAAAACAGATTCATTTAATAAATTTTTAAAAAAGAATTGATTCAATTTGAATATTATACAATAGATACCGTAATGAGCTCACAATTTATTTCAATTACATACCATTATCAGATTTAAATCACATTAACACAATCGCAACAAATTTTCACATTTTGCTCGAATCCTAATTTCATACATGTAGATTTCATTTATTTATGGTGCATTCAGAGAAAGAACTTTTTTTTTATTCGCTCTCGAAACCAATTCAATTATTCACACATAAATTGAGTTAACAGATAAATGAATAGATATATCGCTGTTGATGATGATGAAAATATGTGACAAACACGATAATGATTTTGCTCATGGAATGTGATCATACATAAATATAAATTATTGAGCCAGAAATGAAAACTGATTTAACAACAAAGAGAGAAAGATAGAGATATGGGTGTGAATTAAAATAATTATCGTCAAAGCTGAAGATATAATGTTATTTAAATATTTAACATGATGAGCAACTTTTATCCACATAAATGTAATAAAACTTTAATCTTATTGATTTTCTCGATGTCAAATCCATACATTCACATAAAAGACCAAGCGAATTGAAAGCTAATTTATTCACAAAACAACAATAGAGTGACTTTTTTCCTCTTTTTTCATCGAAAATTGCTTACAATAGCACCTGCTTAAAGCACTTTCACCATTTTCTTCAATTCAATGGTGCGTTATAAGTCTCCGGAAATCAATATTTCACATACGAAAAGTCAGTGACTTGAATTTTCTTCGACAAAGGATGAATTGATTGAATGAATTGGGAGTGAGTGAGTGAATGAGAAAAAGAAGAGAGAAATCAAATATACATTCAGAAAGATAAATTGAGATGGATACAGAAAATAAGTGGGAGAAGAAAGAGTAGGAAGAAATTGAAAAGGCTTAGCTTTTTGACTTTACCAATATGGTTCTGAAAATGTTGGCTGTATGGGAGAATCCCAAAAGAGGATTGCGGTTAAGAAGTTTTGAGAGAAAAATTGATTTTTTCCACTTTTAACATTCTTATGCGACTATTTGCTAATACTTTCATGATAATTTCTGTCCTTAAAAGCTTGAATAGAAATATATAATAG
>CM031381.1:23005226-23124985 GCA_018290095.1 Polypedilum vanderplanki | reverse complement strand
AATAAAAAATCGATTAAACTTAATCGATTAAAATTTTCAAATAAAAATCAATTAAAATTTAATCGATTAGTGTTTTATTTTTAATCGATTAAATTTAGTTGAATTTTAATTATTTGTAAGTAAAATTGCAAACGATTTCGGACTCTGGAAATTTTCTTTCGTCAATTTCAAATGAATAAGTCAAATGCAGTAAGATGAAAGCTTTTAAGAATTTAAATTTTCTTGTAACTGATTGAATATAATTATTGCATTTAACTTTGCTTTCTTGATTGCAATCAATTTTACTTACTTCTTGGAAAAATTAAAACCATTAAAATTTACTTTTGTTGAATTTTAATGAGAATTTAAATTGAAGAAGAAAATTTTATTCATTCAGTAAAATTGATGAATTCAACTTTGAAAAGTAAGAAAAAATTCCAATCATTCTTATGTTCAAAAATAAATTTCACAAAACTATAACCGTTCATCATTTTTTTCATTCTATCATTATTGAAAATTTTTCAAACCTTATAAATTTCCAATTCTTTTTCATCAAACAATTTTCGTCTTGCAATATTTTTTGTGTACCTTTTTCCTTTTTATACTGTGTAAATTGTAAGGGATGTGAAAGCTTTTGATTTAAAATTCACAAGACACTTTGTATAACTTTTTTTATTGCTCCTCTTTCTCTTTTTTGCTTTCTCAACTTTTCACTTTTTTTGTTTTTACACAATTTAAATCTTAATGTTGTTAGAAAGAAAAAGAGAAGAGTACAATTTGGCACAGAAAAACAGAAAAAGAAAAAGATGTATTAAGAAATCGGAAATTGAATTTCTCTATGTAAACAACCCTCCTAGTGAATGCCCCGGTCCATGTTTATTTTCAATCGAGAAATGCGAGCGTGAGAAGATTTTGGAGCTTTTGCTCTAAAGGCATTTTCTTACTGGGAAAATTTTAATAACAACAAAGATCTTTTAGACTTATAAAACTTGCATATAAAAGCAAACTTCTCAATAGCAATTTATGGCTTCAGAGTCTGAGTCTAATTTTTCATGTCTTCCCTTTTCTTTGAATAAATTTCCATACATTTATTTACTATTCCCGAGCGACACAGCGCGACTATGACGATCACACGACTGTCGTACGACTGCCTAGCCATAGTCATGGAGTCCCGTAAAAGCGGGCCTTTGCGACTGTCTTCTGTTGGTCGTATGGCAGTCACATGGCGGTCATAAATTTTTTACCGTTGTAGTCGTATGAAAGCCCTGAAAAAGTTGCGAAGGCGACTTTATGACTATCATGCGACTACGTCACGACTACTTTGTAAAACGAACACGTTTTTCATTTAGTTTATTTAAAATCGCGAAAAGAATTAAGTGTTGATCTTTTTGAAATTAAAGTAAATATAGTGAAATAAACAGTTTTTGGTAGTGAAACACAAAGTTAAGATGATATAGAACAAAGGCATCGTGAAGTTTCACCAATACAACAGGTAAAAAGTTCCATAAACTTATAAAATTTTATTTTGAAAAATTCAAGGAAAAAATTGATTAACAATTCTTTTTTTCTTTTCAGTAAAATATTTCAAATTTCATTAGATGAGACAAATGAAATCAAATCAGATGCAAAATCATAAGATAAGTATAACAAATGATAATATTCTATTGTAATAAATTTTTGAGATTGTATAATCTTTTTGCAGCTCTATAACTCATCACTCAATACTTTATTTGGAATTAATCTATGGATTTCTTGGCTTTTCACAGTGAGTATTCTAAATTGAAAATATTAATATTTTTCTAATTGATTGTTTTTTTAGTTTATCAAACAGATGAAGTTATACCAAGGCTTGATCCCTTTGTTTAGTCAACAATGTCAAGATGATTTTATAGAAAAGTCAATTTATATTTTAGATAAAACAGCTTTTCATACACGAAATTTTAAAATAAATGATAAAGTTTTCACTACTATTAATTGTTTAACTTCTATTTTCTTCACAAAAAACTTTTTTGCCATTAAAATTTGAATTTCAATGGAAATTTTCTTTCGTCAATTTCAAATGAATAAGTCAAATGCAGTAAGATGAAAGCTTTTAAGAATTTAAATTTTCTTGTAACTTGATTGAATATAATTATTGCATTTAACTTTGCTTTCTTGATTGCAATCAATTTTACTTACTTCTTGGAAAAATTAAAACCATTAAAATTTACTTTTGTTGAATTTTAATGAGAATTTAAATTGAAGAAGAAAATTTTATTCATTCAGTAAAATTGATGAATTCAACTTTGAAAAGTAAGAAAAAATTCCAATCATTCTTATGTTCAAAAATAAATTTCACAAAACTATAACCGTTCATCATTTTTTTCATTCTATCATTATTGAAAATTTTTCAAACCTTATAAATTTCCAATTCTTTTTCATCAAACAATTTTCGTCTTGCAATATTTTTTGTGTACCTTTTTCCTTTTTATACTGTGTAAATTTGTAAGGGATGTGAAAGCTTTTGATTTAAAATTCACAAGACACTTTGTATAACTTTTTTTATTGCTCCTCTTTCTCTTTTTTGCTTTCTCAACTTTTAACTTTTTTTGTTTTTACACAATTTAAATCTTAATGTTGTTAGAAAGAAAAAGAGAAGAGTACAATTTGGCACAAGAAAAACAGAAAAAGAAAAAGATGTATTAAGAAATCGGAAATTGAATTTCTCTATGTAAACAACCCTCCTAGTGAATGCCCCGGTCCATGTTTATTTTCAATCGAGAAATGCGAGCGTGAGAAGATTTTGGAGCTTTTGCTCTAAAGGCATTTTCTTACTGGGAAAATTTTAATAACAACAAAGATCTTTTAGACTTATAAAACTTGCATATAAAAGCAAACTTCTCAATAGCAATTTATGGCTTCAGAGTCTGAGTCTAATTTTTCATGTCTTCCCTTTTCTTTGAATAAATTTCCATACATTTATTTACTTATTCCCGAGCGACACAGCGCGACTTATGACGATCACACGACTGTCGTACGACTGCCTAGCCATAGTCATGGAGTCCCGTAAAAGCGGGCCTTTGCGACTGTCTTCTGTTGGTCGTATGGCAGTCACATGGCGGTCATAATTTTTTTACCGTTGTAGTCGTATGAAAGCCCTGAAAAAGTTGCGAAGGCGACTTTATGACTATCATGCGACTACGTCACGACTACTTTGTAAAACGAACACGTTTTTCATTTAGTTTATTTAAAATCGCGAAAAGAATTAAGTGTTGATCTTTTTGAAATTAAAGTAAATATAGTGAAATAAACAGTTTTTGGTAGTGAAACACAAAGTTAAGATGATATAGAACAAAGGCATCGTGAAGTTTCACCAATACAACAGGTAAAAAGTTCCATAAACTTTAAAAATTTTATTTTGAAAAATTCAAGGAAAAAAATTGATTAACAATTCTTTTTTTCTTTTCAGTAAAATATTTCAAATTTCATTAGATGAGACAAATGAAATCAAATCAGATGCAAAATCATAAGATAAGTATAACAAATGATAATATTCTATTGTAATAAATTTTTGAGATTGTATAATCTTTTTGCAGCTCTATAACTCATCACTCAATACTTTATTTGGAATTAATCTATGGATTTCTTGGCTTTTCACAGTGAGTATTCTAAATTGAAAATATTTAATATTTTTCTAATTGATTGTTTTTTTTAGTTTATCAAACAGATGAAGTTATACAAGGTAAGAATAAGTACTTATGATGCCTTTGTTCACATAGTTAATAAGCCTTTCGATTTCAGATGAGATCCAGTAATCCATCGAGTTTTTTGGTATTCAACAATAGTTTTGGGATTTTTGTAAGTTATTTAGTTTGTAATGTTTTGAAAAAGTGAAGTATTAAATAAATATACATTTATAAAAATAAAAGCAATAGTATTGTGTTTGATTTAGATATGAAAGCTATTTAAATTTCAGGAAAGCAAAAGAAAATTTTGCAGTCGCCAGGTGGTCGTATAAATACCGTAGGAGGCGTCATGGCGACTGTTTTATGTCCAGTCACCGATTGCCGCCAAATGCCACGAAGTCGTCGCTGTGACTACAATTGAGGGAAAAAACTCTACCGTCAGGGCAGCGTGGCAACGACTTCGTGGTATTTAGCCAGTCATGCGACCGCCTTCGCGACTATTCGGCGGTTCGTCGCGAAGGCCCATGGCTATAAATACCGCCTTATGACGGTCGTGCGACTAGCCATGTGCCGCTCGGGATTCATCTGTTGAGTTTTCATCTCTATACTCATTCTCACATTTTTCAAAATCCTCTACTCAATTTTTTCTCTCTGTTGTTTTATCATTAGTTTTATAAGCATAGACAAGAAGACGAAAAGTTGACCAGCAAAACCAATTATTAATAGTTGGAAGCTCGGCTGCTGCTGCCGGCCTTCTTCACCATAATTTATCTTCTATTCTACACTCAAATATCCGCCTATCTACACACCTCTCTGCATCCACCTACATACACACATTCATTCAAAGAAAAGAGTTTGTTCAATGTGCTAAAAACATTGAAGAATTTATGCTGTCCTGTTCGTAAGTGATGAAAAAGATTTCCGCTCCATTTATCTTCATAATTTATTCAGTAATTTGTTACTTTTTCACTTCTGCTGCCATTTCATGATATAAATGCTCACTCGTTTGAACCATTACTATTACCGATTGACATAAATACTTGCTCATTCACATTTCCTTCTCACATCAAGGCAATTTGTGTGGGTATACATGTTCTTTTATAGATAAAAGTTTTTCTTTGGATAAAAAGAGTACTTATATATACTTTATGTCTGTGCTTTGTAATTATGAAATGAAACATCATACAGAATGTGGGAGTAAAGGAGAAAAAAGTTTTTCAATCAATGACGATAAGTTAGATGGTAATATATATGAAATATGAGATGTACAGGTTGTGGAAAAGTTAATTGATAGAGTTTTAGTTTCATTAGATTGAAGATAGTTTTTAATAATATAAATATTGAATCTAAAATATTTCAAGATAACAATTCACAACTATTCTAAAACCAGTGACCAAGTACCCGTGTTGCAGATCGGTGTACTTAAGCGCATTTTTGCTGCCTAGATCAGAGTTTATAACAATTACAGAAATATTAAATGTGTTTATAAAACAGATTCATGTGATAAGATATACTGGTTAAAGTAAATTTCAAATATATTGGAAATTTCATTTGTAATACTGTATCGAATGAAATAATTGAAATTAAGTTGTAGGAAATAGCAGTCAATTAAGAATTCAGCAACTATTTCTTGTTTTGTTTACATTTTCATATAGAAATATATTTTATGAAAACTCGAGTAATGTAATTGCTGCTAATAATCCTAATCTATTAAAATTCTCGGAATCGACTTTATAAAAAAATGCGCTAAAAATTGTTTTTTCTAAAATTTCCATTCTCTTCATGTTCATTTTTAATTTCCTGAATAAATGTTTTATTAATCTCATGAGTGAAGCAGCAAAACATTCAAGAAAAATGCTTTATTCCATGAAAATCTGATGATTGTGTGTGTACACAAACAACAGTTTATGAAATAATAAAAATTAAATTTTATTTTAAAAGGCTTCAAGCTATCCTATCATATTTTCCTCTCTTACAACTTTTTGTGAATAAAATATAATGCAATTAAAAGAATTTTCATCAATAAAGAGCTCTACTGCTTTAGTAATGCTGCAAGTGAGAATGTGATTTATTTTTCTATTCACAAAACACTTTTATGTTGTTGACATGAATTATTTGCTTCCTTATCTTAAGAAGATTTAGCATCGAATAGAAAATTCCTTCAAAGTTTAAAGTCTTTTACTGCAAAAGTAGCAGCATTTGTATTGTGTTACTGTTTGTGTGCTTACGATAAATCTTCATAGAAGGAATTTCCTTTCAATAAGCAGTGATGTTGCTGCTCCTTCCATGAACACTATCATGATTTAGTTCTCTTTTATGTGCTGCGGCAACCGTATTGTTGCAAATTAATTCATTTGTGCAATGTAGAAAGCTTCTTACAATAGAACCTGAGAGACTATGTATGTTTGTGAAATGATAAGCTTCATGTAAAAATTGTAATATGCACTTATTTCCTCTGCATACACATATTTAACTACAGGATGTGGCAAACTTGGTTTTTTGTTTTTTGTCTGCAAGCACTTGTCATTACAAAAGTAGCACAGCACAGACTGAACAATGCAATTCACTATCACAGATGTAGAATAAAAATGACTCACAACATGCTTCAGTAATGATGAAATAAGAATGTTTTATGAAACCATCGAAAATATCTCTCATACCTGACTGAATGGCATGTTTGCACAAAAGAGTTCATTCATCTATTCACATCATTGTTGACGAAAAAGCTTGCTTGCTTGTTAGATGATGAAGATGATGGTAGTTGTTTGAATGAGAATCTAAAGGTGCCAGTGATGGTGATGTTGATGATGAGTGGAAGAAAAACGCCTTTTTTGTTTGAAGTGACAAGAATAATCTTGAATATGCTGGTAGCATTTCACTCATATACTACAACATACGAGTTTTGTTGCTTGATGTGTTAAAAGCAAAAGCGATGTCATGGAAAATAAAGAGAAAATATTTCATTAAAACCAAATGAGGAAAGAGCTTCTATAACAGTTCATGTCAAGGTGGAATTACCTTAATTTAAATTTTCCTAAAGTTCTACGTAATTTTCTTATCTATAAAGATTAAAGCTTGAATTGAAAATTCTGCTTACAACTTTTTCAAAAGTTTTCTCTAGTGAAAACACTTGCAAATTATTTTTGATTTATGAAAATATTTTCACCATGTTTGGCGCTATTAAAATTATAACGTCGTGTATATATGTATACTTTATGCACAGCTTGAAAGCTCGAAAATGTGTATTTAATGAAAGCAACAGTAAGGAAGCAAGGTGAGAAGGTGTAATGCGAGAATTTTACATGTGCTAAGGTGAGAAAAAGAACAGAAATGATGGCAGACGATACATACGTTGTGAGAAGGCAATTTCATGCTTGACACCTACAGCGATTTGCTACAACATACGCAATGTGAACGCAAGTGTGTGTGTGTTCACGAGAAAAAGAAAAGAAAATTGTAAGAAATTTAATTTCCTGAGTTTGACAGTCAAAAAGGCAGAAAAATTTAAATGTAAATTTCATTCATTCTAGCATTCTTCGTTCGCTCATTCTTTTGTGATTACTGCTGAATTATAAATTGAGCGGTGCTTTCAAGTGTTATGGATTTGCGATGAGGTGTTAAATAAAGAAAGAAATGAATTTACTACAGCAGCTGGTAGTAGCACAAATGAAATAAGAGAAGAAAAAAAGTATTTTAGACATTTTTCAACAAGATGGAATTTCACTTTCATTCCTTCTCTTCTTTCATTTTGTCATGCTGTCAGGATAATCGTTGATGGAACGATAAGCAGCTTTTTGCTGATCCACCTAAAATTGATTTTTCATTTCTTCCTTTTTGTTTTTGTTCAGCTTTTGACTTCTTCAATATCTCAGATACTAAATTGAATGTTGCAATTTTTATTCGTTCTTTAGAAGAGTACATTAAAAATCAAAAGAAGAAACTTTTCTGTTGCGGCATTTTTAAAAATATCTCATATCCTTCTCGGAAGAATTTCAATTCTTATTCTCACTTGCGTAAATTTTTCAACCACTTTTTCGATGTTTTTGACTTTTTCCAATGAGAAGATCCTATTTAAATTTAAGAAAGATTTTTATTTTCTACCTATGCTCATTCTATTTATGTTTCCACATGTAGGTCAGGTGTATCTGTTTATTTATGTTTGTTTTTTTGCTATAATGAACATGAGACCTTTTAATTTAACTTGATAATCTCTCTAATCTCTTTAAACAGAGTGAGAGAGGACAGCAAAAAGTAATTAGGGATTGAAAATATTCAAAGGTTAAACAGAATAGAATCTCTTTATAAAACATCACATGCAATGATAAACTTTAATCCTATTTAGTATCATAGATAATTAAGTGATCTTTCATGAGTCAGCAACTTGCTGTTACCAGATTGATGATGTTCTGAAAAGAATTTCTCCAATAATTGTTGATGTTATTATTCCTAAATGTTTAATTTTGATACATAGAAAGAGCATCATAGCAACGTTAATTGTTCTATTGTTTTACATTTTATGAATTTCAATAATTAGAATATAACAAATTTGAAGAATTACATATTAAAGTAATTGATTCTTTAATGATAATGCTGATTTATTAATAAAATAAATACTTAAGCCAATCACTTGTTAAATATAAAATTTATACAGGAAACAATAGTGCTTTTAATTAAATAAAATCTTGTCAACCTGTCATTTAAGTTGAATTTTTTAAACAATTGTCTCATTGAAAACCATGACAATTTATGTATAGACTATTGTCTACACAAACATTTTTTATTAATTCTCGGACAAAAAACGGATTCATTTCAAGCCATACATTTTTTCGACATTTGAAAAAGGGCATTTAAAAAAAGATTAAAACTTGAAAATTCGTATGAATATCAAGGCCTAGTTTTATACATAGAGCAATTTTGTGTACTCTGTATCATGTAGTCAACGAGCATACACAACAATGCAAATAATCAAACAGGGAATAAATTGATTTTTCTCTTTACGACCATTCTACTATATGCTTATTGTCTGGATGGTCGAATGAAAAAGCGACAAAAATTTGAATTTATTGTTCTATAGAGAAATTTTATGAAGTAAAGTCAACTTTAAAGTTGTTGATTTTTTTTTGTGTAATGTTTAGTTGGTAACGGTTTAAAAAAATTATTGTGTAATAAAATAATAAAATGAAGATGAAGAGAAACACTTTTATTACATATGATAGTAAAAATAAACATATTTTATATGTTCTATCTACTAACCTATTCATACTTAAATTGAATGCAGCGATACTAATCTTTTTTATGTCGAGATATAAAATAAATAAATTTTACTAATTAATCTCTCTTGTTCGTAATAAAAAGAGAAGCTAACGACATATATGTGTGCACGTAAAAATCTCTTTTTTCCTCGCTCTTGTATTATATCTGACATAATCACTTGTCGACTTAGCGTTAAAAATCTTGACTTTAAGAGTCTTTAGTTGGCAAGGCAGCAGCACATGCAAGAGAGAGAATTAATTCCCCTTAAAAGTATAGAGCACTAGCAACTAACAATCTGTTATGTTCCAAGAGAAGATTTGATAATTTGCTGAAACAGCAGAAACCACAAGAGAGTGAGAGTAAACGATGAAAAGAAAAAATGCGACAAGATAGAAAGACAGTGTGTAACTACATCTAAAGAACAGAGAAGTTTTTATTATTTCAATTTTCATGCAGAGTGAGCAGATATCATCATCAATGCTAAGCAATGTAAACGAGCTAAATTTCCCTGCTGATTCACTTCCATCAACAAAGACTTTCTCGCGGGTGTCGGATTGAGAGAAGAGCAAAAATTCATTTTTAATTAAAAAGTAGTGAAAAGCAAAACAAAGAGAACGGAAGGATAGAAAAATGCATTCAATATTTCATCTCATCGGTTGATATATTGTTTCACTTTATACTATCAATGGGAAAATTCACTCTATGCAATTGAGTGAAGAATTGTTTTACATCAGAAGTACTTGAAATGGTTAGAGTTAAAATTTATCATATCCACAATCATAAAATATTTAATAGAACAAGACAAAATTTTCACAAAACTATGATAAAAGAATTTTCATATCTCAATTCAAATAATAATAAATTTTAATAATAAACAATTCACATCATCTATGTAAACACAATCTATAAATAAACATTTATTCAGTGATATGAACAAGCTGCAGACTGCAGTGATGAAGGAAAAAAGCGAGTACAATTTAGTGATGGAGAAAAGAATGCAATATTTTAGTAAAAGGCAGTGAATTTCTGTTGAAAACACTTAATTGTGATGATATAGCATTTCACAATTGAGCTTGAAAGCTGTACTCTTATCTCAACCATTTCACTGCACACACACATAAAGTGATGATATGAGGAAGCTTTAGTTATTTCCGAGATACGCTTTGAAATGTGTCAATCTCCTTAATTGTATCGAAAGAATATTTTTTCTGACATGGATCAATATCCTGTGCAAAGCAATTGACTATGTCATGTACAGACTCGTGAATACCAAAAAGTTAGATGGGTGATGTTAATGTTGAAATCATGAGGTCTTCATTTCCTTATCTAGTAAAGAGGGTTGAAGGTTTTTCTTATTAACACATTTCACATAAAGAGCTCCATAAACTGGCAAAATGTAACTTCAAAAAGCAGCTCTTTCAATTGAATTTTTTATCATTGAATTGTATGCAACATTCTTGTAGAAAAATAGATTTAATTAAGGCAAAATTTTCACATTTTACTCTATTTTCCACATACGAACTTCACATTGTGTTACAATTTTAAAAAGATGTTATCATTTAACATGTGGTGCTTTCTCTGTACTTTTATGTTACCTTTTCCCTTATTTCTTGAATCAGCAAATAGGAAAAACATGAATGTACAGCAGTTAGAATTGAAAAGTTTTGTTGAAAACAGGAAATAATGGAAATTTTCTTATATCTTGATAATTTTAAAATTAAGAGGAAATTTACAATTTTGCTATCATTTCTTCAGTAAAAGTTTAACCAAAAATTTTCCCTTAACTTGTAAATTGTTGAAAGTTTTTAACAGATTTCCTACACTAAAACAAATAAACATCTTTTATATAAAATTACAATGCAATTACAAAGCATAAAATATGTTGATTAAAATTTCATGTAGGGTAAAAGAACGAATTTTCGAACAGTGCCGAATTTCCGAACACTTTTTGTTTACATTTAAAAATTTAATCATAAAATCTTTTAGAAGCACTTTTTCACACAATTCAACTCATTATTAGATTTGTATTATAGCAATAATATTTAAGAATTGATTTATTTTAATAAACACTATACCATTTTAGCGAAAATCAATAAAACTGTTTTAAACAATCGTACGAAATAATATTTTTACAAATTTTTATTATTTTCCTGATTTCGTAGATTTTTAAATTATCACTTAAATATAGAAATCACTACTATAAAATGATGCAGTTCAGCTAATATTTTGTTTCTTTTATGATTTGGACACTTCACAATAATTATTCACTGCACAAATAAGCCACAATTACCGAAATAAATAATGAACCTTGATTTCGAACGCTCAAAAATACACTGAGAAATAATTTCTTGAAAATAACTCGATTTTTAAAACTTTAGTTTTTCTTTATTTAAGCAGCTTTATACTTTGAAATCAATAGAAATAGTAATAATATGAAAGCAAGAATGTAAATGAATCAAGAATAGTATGTAAAACAGCTTAGATTTAATGAGTAAATTTAAGAAATTAAGTGTTCGAAATTAAGGTTCATTGTTTACATTGGTGTTCGGAATCAAGGTTCATTCACATTTTTATTAAAAACTCAAAATATAAATTTATCTGGCTTTCATTTATTTATTTATATGAAAAAATATTTCAAGATCTTTAATTTAAAATCAAAATCTTTTGAATTAGTGAAGAAATAAAGGGAAATAAAATATTTTTTGTCATTGTTGATACGAAAAGTGTTCGAAAATTCGTTCCTTTACCCTATATGGAAAATTTTTATCACAAAAATTATAGTTTAAGGTTTCTCCCAAGTTGAAATGATGTAATTAAAATGTCCCACAGTGCAAAGAGGACTGCTTTATGATTCTTTTTACATTCCAATGTCTTTCACATCATCTCTCTCGCGCGAAAATGTGTTTATGTGTGCGTGAAATTAAAAAATACAGATAAAAGATGCTCTTTTGCAAACACATTCACACAGAAGCAATTAGGATAATCCAAAACCATGTATAATATTTTACACCCCCTAACGCGACCTCCATACTGTTCCCGAGCAGGTAATAAAGAAATGAAAGCATGTTATGAATTTTTAATTTATTTTTCATTAAATATGGCTTTAAATTTCATTTATGCGGAGATTAACAACGGCACATCTTTTTATTCATTGCGCATCTGAGAGCTTTGTATGTGCGTGTCATATATGTAAATGCATAGCAGGAAATAAAAATCATTATTTATATCGTAATGCTTAATTACCATCGTCATTTCTCTTCTCGCTACATTAAAATTTTATTTCATCCAAGCTAAAATGTAACAGCAAATTTTTAGTGAGCAGAAAATCTTATTAAAATATTATTTTTTAAACAATCCAAAATTTTTATTATGTCAATCTTCAGGAACAGAGAAATTATGAATTCATTAATCATTATTAGATAATAAATTTCATGACAATGATTTTTCATGATGATCCATTAATTTCCTCATCTTATTTTTGCTCTTTAGAAAAAAACTTTTTTCTTTTCTTGTGTTTATGCAATAAAGTATTATAACAATTTGTCCCGCATATATTTTCTCTCTTCTTCCTATATTCTCCAGGCGTACTTTTAATCTCTAAAGAGTAGCTTCTAGAGCTATAACTAGACTGAATATAAGAACAGTCTTGTTGAAGTCGTTATTCTCACTTTTATGATTTTTAAGTGCCTTGTTAGTTCTCGTCATCTTATATATTTTACTCTGATATGAAGGTACAGTGAAATTTTTTCTGTTTACTGCTAAAATAAAGGAAGGTTTTTTCATCACTCATTATTGCACTTTCATGTAAATAGACGCAAAAAATTTTCATTTAAATTTAATTAAAAAGCAAATTATTTTCATTAATCATAAAAATTCATCTCACGTACTCTCATTCAAGTTAAGCTTATCAATCATTTTAGCTCAGAAGTATTAGCTCTTGAGAGACGCGATAAATTAAACTTGATTTTAATGAATTTGTTTCTTTCATTCTTAGTTGTTTATTGTGTGAAGAGGATTCATGATGAAGCTTTCTCATCTCACTCATTAAATTTAGTGACATTGCATTTTCCTCTCTTTTGCGTGTTTTCTATTAAAATTATGCTATTTAATAAAACAGGGATTTTTTTTTTGAGAAATTTTCACTTCCACTTAATAAGAGTAAAAAATAGAGGAAATTTTTCAATTACTCGCATTCGACAGGAAACTCATAGCAGCATAATTAAATCAGCTTTCATTTTTGTTCATTATGATATTCACTTTATTGTTGCTGTGTGTTGTTGATGAAAATTGTATGACATAAATTACACAGTGATGATAAAAGTTTCTTGTTTAAAATAAATTTTCCTTGCTTCTCTTTCATATTCATATTCATATACAACAAACTACATGATATAGTTAAGAATAGACTATGTAACATTCTTTGTTATTCTCATCTGCAGCAACTTCTTCACTTTCACTTCAAAAATTGTTTTTCATATATCACTTTGCCATAATAGTTATATGTGTATGCATGTGCTTACACTCACATCTTTCTATACATGCATATATAACAAAATAGCAAAGTCTTCGTGAAAATTCACTTCAGTTTTTTCCAATGTGATGTTACATAGAGAGAGCATGAACAAATAAGGAAGAAATGCTCGAAATGCTATAAAGTTGTAAGCATTTACCATTGTTGAAATTAGCATAGAAATGCTTTTCACACTCTGTTCTGTTGGGATACATAAAAGTTTATGGGGAGAAAACAACTTTTGCAAAAATGTAATTTAAGCTGCTGATGCTACTGCTATTGAATGCAATAAAAAGTTTTCACTCTCTTCCTTTACACATTTCTAAATTATTTTTAGTTTTTAATAAAATTTTATCGAATATTGTTATTTATCTATGAATTAATGTTTAAATTTTATTTAATAATAGACTAAAAACCACTGAAATTTAATGAAATGTCAGTGGTTTGATCATATTGACTGTTGCTTTTTTTTATTAATTTCAATTGCTATACATTTTGATGACCATAATATAAAATTGCCTTTTGCTTTTATAATAAACTTGCAAAAAGGACTCAAAAGTCAGTTTAAATTTTTTTAATGACATTTTTATGATTCAAGGAGCTTTTTATGAAAATATTTTGTATGTATAAAGGAAGAAGTTGCAATTTCCTGGGATTAAAATTTATTTTGTATAATGGCAAGAAGAAAGGTTATGAAAGGAAGATGATGCTAAAAATGACTTATTCTTTTACAAAGATAGAAAAGTTTTGTTACTTTTACGTCATAAAAAATCTTCAGAAAAAATTGTAACAACAATTTTAATGATTCACCAGTAAGCCCTTAATAAAGTCATCTCAAATTAAACTGAGTGAAAGTTTCAATGATTCTCCAAACAACTCGAAACTTTTTGTAATTAGCTTATATTTAATATATAAAAAGGCTCACTCTCATCATTCAGAAGAAAACTTTAATATTCATAATGATGTTATAGTTATCTCATAATCTGAATGGGTTCTTCGATGCTCGCCTTAATTTAATAAAAGTAGTAAACTTTATCCTTTGAATTAACAGCAGCAGCATTTTGATAAAATTTTCATTCATCTCCGACAACAATGTGCTTTAATTCAATTTGTGAGTTTTTCTTCTACTAACGACAAAAATCAACAAACTAAGAAAAAAGTAAAAATCATGACAAAGACGCTTTAATAATTTTCACAAAATCTGTGATTATGTCACATAATAGCCATAAAATTATTCATTTAAATCGAGAAGGATGCAGAACAGAGGAGAAAAACTTTTGTATTGTTGTTGTATCCTTGCTCTCTTACATTCTCCGCACTCTGCATTTTGTTGTTAAAATTAATGTAAATGTCAAAAAAACTCAAAAAGTACATTGTGATGAATGGAGAAAGCTCTAGTGATCGTATAGCATAGCAGCGGTGGTGGCGATTGTTAGACACACATAAAAAATTGTTTATTTATAGTCATGTCAAAAGCAGCAATACAATAAGGTGAATAAGAACTAAGTAGAGAGAGAGAGGAAAAGCAGTGGGAATAAAAAAACGCAACCATAAAAAATTAATTTAATTGTTGTGGGAAATGAGACTGTATATATACAACTTATATCGCATAATGTGGTCGATTTATTTTCATACCTGTATGATGAATGATGAATGATATTTATATGTTAGTGGTGCCGGTTACACAGTTGGATCTTTTTTTGCTCCCTTTGCTCTTATTATCTAACACAAATCTTATAACTGCGTAGAATGATTTACAATGCACGAAAGCTCAATTAAATGTTTTTATCCTTGATAATTTATTATAATTCTTTATTATTAGGTATATTTGGAAAAATATTTTTCCATTTTTGAAAACTTAAAAATCAGACACTATTTCTTCTTGCATTCATTTTGAATTCACAAAAATTAAACTTATATATAAATATATTCACTTATAAACAACAATAATTGTCATTTTAAAACTTTAATAAAACAAATCAATATTTTCACAAGAACTTTTGAGTAAAACTAAAAATGAAATTTCATAAATTTTGAAATAAACACAGATAATCTTCAACCCAGCTTAACTGCATTAAAGCTTTTGCAATCAATAACTAAGCATTAAATCCTCCTTCTTTAAAAGAAAAATCTCTTTTCTAAACGACAATAATCCATTAGAGTGGTAATACCCTCATCAAATTTTTCAATCATAGCCATAAACTTCAATTCTAGAGCATTACTTTTCAATCTATTCATATGCCATTACTTTGATTTCAAACATTTCCCATGAGCATGCGATAATCAACAAGAATCTCACATCTAATGATTATCCTATAGAAATTGATGTTCATTTGAAAGTGGACATTCGAAAGTAGAAATAAAAATAAAACATTGAGGTGAAATATGATGTGGGAACATTTATTTCACTTAAACCAGATGTTGAGGCAAGAGTACTCTCACTGAAATGTACTCATGTGGGAATATATTTTTATTAGAAAGGATCAGGTGGATATAAAAAGAATGTTTATGGTGTGTGTAGGGGTTCTCGATTTCCCGTTCCCGGACGATTTTCGGCAACGGGAACGGGAATTCCCGAAATAATTTTGTCATACAAAATGACTCAAAAATGTATATGAAAATTTAAAAATCATAGAACTTATGATTTCTTCGATCTTATTTTGCATTTTATTATTGAAAATCAACATAAAGAGAGTTGGTTTGAAAAATACTTTTATTGACATAATGAAAATTTTAAAATTCGTAATTTTAAGAACAGAAAATGAATATTATCACAGTTAAATTACTTGAAGACGAACAGATTTTTAGTCGTTATTTTTCAAACAAAATTTTTACAAAAATTTGCGCGCTGAAGGCGCACTCTGCAAAATAATAAAGATATTAAATTTTAAAAATTTTCCATGAAAAAATGATTTTATTAAGAAATAAAATTATTTTTTTTATTTTTTTCTTTATTTCCCATCCATGAAAAAAATTTTAAAAAAAATTATAAAATTACCATATTCATTTCTAAAAAATATTCATTTCTAGCGTATCGTTTTGTCAAAAATAAATTTATGATATTTTGTTTACATTTGAAAATGAAAATTTTAATGAAAAATGTAAACCAAAAATTTCAATGACAACAAAATATTTTCAAATTCAACTTTTTCAGATTCTTTTTGTTTACTTGTTCTATGATAGGTTCAAACAAAATAAAAAATTTTTCTCGAAAAGTGACAAATAGATATTCTAACTTTAGTTATTATTTATTAAAATAGAAGAATTTATCTTTTATTTAATGAATCCAACATAAGAATTGGTTCAGCAATAAGTGAGAAAAGCTCTTAAAAAGCAAGGCGTGAGAACTCTTTTTGATATTTCGCATCAGAATACCTTTGTTTTTCGAAAAATAAAAATTTTTAGAAATGGACTTTTTTTAAAATTACCTCAATTCTAAAACGATAACACGAAGATATGCAGTCCTTTCTGATTTTCATTTCTAATGCTCATAGCTTTCTTTTAAGCTATCAATAAAATTTTTATAGTCTTTAATAAAAGAGAAAATCACGATATCAAAAAAATCAAAATAACAAGAGTTCAACCCCTTGCAAAAAATATAAAAATAACAAAAAATGTCAAGAGTTCCCAGGCCTTGAAAAAAAGTGAGAAAAAAATTTGTACCGTGATAGAATAATTTACCATACATTTTTATCATTTTTATTTTGACAGAATGAAAATTTTATGAAATTATTGAATTTTTTTTAAAATATTTTTCAAAAGAAAGTTGAACTTTGTATGGAAAATTTACATTTCCCAAAATTTTCGGGAATTCCCGTTCCCGAAAATTGAAAATTTCGGGAACCCGGGAATTCCCGTTCCCGATTTTTCCCGGGGTGTGTGAGTGTAAGCTAAGCTTGTTGGCATGAGTCATCGATGTAGTTTTTATGGAAATTATGGGTATTTTATTGTGACTGCTGTTTTTTCCAAGAGTAATGTATATGAACTTAGTTTATGAGCTTTTTGGTGTTAGAGAAAGTAACAAAGTTTATGCGAAAGGTGATAAAGGTTCGAGCTTTCGTAATAATGATGAGAAGGCTTAAAATAAAAATTTATAGGCTTTAAAGGATTTTTTATCCTAAATAAAATTTACGTCTAAAAGATTTGTTTGAATTAAGTTAATCGATAATGAAATACTTTAAATTTCCATTAAGATTATGCACACACACATTTAGCTAAAAGAAGAAATTTTCTAATCAACTCTCCTCAGCTTCATCTTAAATAACCGTAGAGAAAACTCTCGATTCATCTTCACTCTTGAACGTACATAATAAGACGAAAGAGAAATAAAAACTTCAACTTTGACACGAGTATAGACATCAAAAGCAGAAAATGAAGATTTAGATAAAAAGAAAAGGGATAGACAGAAAATGATGAGCAAATAAAAGAGTGTTTAATGCATACAGTATGAGCCTCACATCATCATGCACAAAAACTTTTTTATGTGTGTATGATTTCTATTGATTCACACATATAAGAGAAAAGGAATGTGAATATTGATTATCAACAATAAATAACATGCAGACATCAAGAGGCATTTTTTCTCTACGATGAAATTGATCACACTCATGTCTAAACAAATTCTTCGGCATCAAATATCATGCATCATGTATTTTTATGTGAAATACAATGTTTGAATGTCTCAATACATTCTGCATAGCTTCACGTTGTTGTCGTACATATGAAGTACAAGAGATGTGAGCTTTATCATTCAAACCATTGCAAAAAAATATGTTTGAATACCAGCAATTTTTATCTTTCCTCATCCCTTACTTACATTTCTCGCTTTTATTCATTCGTGTGTTTATGTGAATGAATCTCAGGCTATCGGAACGATGAGAAACAAAATAAATCTGTATTAAACACGCGATTGTTTTGCAATTTGTACAGCACAACTCTCTGACATTACAATGTGTGTGTGATCGATTTCTGTTTGCTTTTTTCGCATTTTCATCCTTTCCGAAAAGGAGAAAATATTTTGTTTTTATGTCTTTATTATGAAATGAAGAAATTATGATAAATCAATAAAAGTAAAAATAAAGAATTAGGCTGATTTTAAGCGCATTTTATTAACTAAGAAATTGTTGAATAAGAACTTTTTAAAAGAAAAATTATATGCATGAAAAATTTATCCTTAAAGGAAGGAGATGTTTATTACAGAACATCTATATTGATCAAGGAAAAGTATATATATTGGTGAGCTACGATGTGACATGTTCATTCTTTTCTGTGTAATGTGATGTATGATGAGCATTATGACTGCTAAAGCCTTTTATTAAGAGCTTACTGCTTTTTTGTTGAACAAATGGGAAAACTTTAAAAATAAAAAAAGAAAGAAGGGCGAATGAAGCACATGCATGTGTATGATGTTGCCGTCATAAATTCATGAAAGCCTCAATTTCATGGCTTTCATCTCATCCATTACAATAACAATTTTATAAGGATATAAGATGACGATGAGAGAGCGAGAAAAAGGAACAAATTTTTCCTTTCTTTTTTCGCCTGCTTTCACAAAATTGAAACATAACATTATGTGGTTTAGTTTGGTTTGCCTCTTTCTTTCTCTCTCATTACTCCCTACAGAGAGAAAAGAAGGTTGACTTGAAATCTCTGTATGTATTTTTTGTTCACATTGTGCAAAAAATGAACTTTTATACATAAGCAGAGGAAAATTATTCATGAAAATTTAATTATATTTTAAATGTATGTGCAGAGCAAAAGTGAGAGAAAACTCATCGTCATCATCTGGCCTTATAATGTTTTTGCTCGTGATATTAAAATCTTATGAAGATACAACCGTTCACTACCGCATACAATGGCAATATAGCTTTTCATTACCTCTCATTCTCTCTTACTCTTCCTCATTGAATGATGATACAGAGACAGGAAGTTGGCTTCAGGCGCTTACTCATTGAACGAGGTAAGTTTGGTTTGATGATGCTAATGGTGAAAAAGTTACTCTCACAATGTGGCTTATTTTTGATGCCACTCTATACTAGATTTAGCCTTAATATGTCTGTATTTGCCCCTTTATGCAAGTGAAATTGTTTTCATACACAAAACAAAGTTTCATCTGCCTGTCGGTTGTATATGCAAATTTTTCTGTGAGTAGAATTTTTACTTATTTAATGTAGCTGAAAGTTTATTGGCTTTTAACAGACTAAACTGAGATTGAGAAAATTCCAGTACAATGCATATTTCAAATCTTATCCATGATATGACAGTCGAAATAGATCTTCTTTTGATTTACAAATTGATTGATCGTAATCGAAATTTCGAGAATTTTGTTTTTCCCTGGTGAGCTCTGAAAAAGATAATCAATTTTTCAGATTATATTCGATTGATTGATATTTGAATAACCCTT
Organism: Polypedilum vanderplanki; assembly: GCA_018290095.1. Taxonomy (NCBI): domain Eukaryota; kingdom Metazoa; phylum Arthropoda; class Insecta; order Diptera; family Chironomidae; genus Polypedilum; species Polypedilum vanderplanki. Next base: position 23,105,175 of record CM031381.1, on the reverse strand, counting down.
TTTCTATCTCTTTTAAGGTAAATAAAAATCTTTTTTATGACATATACACGCAATATAACATAATTTTCAGGTTATCGAATAGAATATCAATTATAACATGCAGTTCCTTTAAATTTTTAGTGCTCAGCATTTCATGTTTTATTGTTTTTAATCTTAATGTTTGAATGTTTTAAGTGTTCAGCACTTAATGTTTTAAAGTTTTATACGAATGAATCAATTATAAAAGTTAGACAACGATCAAGAGAACTTATTGAAAATTCAGTGGTTTTGCAATAATCTTTTTTATATATCAACTATTTCAAATTGCTTACCCTGTATTTTTATTTCATTCAAAGTTTTGAAATTGGGAATCAACCACCTTAGTTCTAAACTATTCCAATTTTGACATTAATATTTCATTTTAGAACTTTATAGTAGCAAAAAAGCATTCATCACTTTTAATTTCAAGAGTTTTTTAATTTTCCTCACGAAAAACATTTTTCATGCTACGAAAATCCACTACACATATAAAACGTTTTGAATTCATAAACATTTAAGCATTTAATCGATTGAATATGAATTATATAATGATACAAAAAAGTAACTTCACCTAAAATAACTTTTTCAGCATAAGCAACAATCGTAGAATAAATTTATTTCTGTTGTAAAAAGTTTTGACAGTTCAATTTTATTTTTTGTCCAACATAAGCCATCAATGTTTTATAATAAATCACATAAAAACTGCTACACACCGCACTATTTTATGTAAAAAGTATGATAAATGAAAAATTTGCTGAATTATTCATGGAAAAAATTTTTTTGCACAATAATATTTTATCTTCAATGAATCGATTTTGTTTTTGATATTTTGTAATCATAAAAGTTAAGGATAAGATTTGACAAAAAATTTATTATATTGCTTAAATGTTTATTATTATTACAACATCATATGTCATTAAAGAAAGTTGTATAGCTTGATTACTGTTGAAAATAGTAACGATGAAAGAAGATATTACATCAAGAATATTTAATTATCTCTATTTTTTCATATATTGTGTCTTGAAGACTTTGTAAACTAAAATTCGTCACTACTTCTTGCTATTGATGTTATGACTGATATTTCTAATCATCTCCATATCTGAATTGTATTGATTCAAGAAATTTTCAAACCATGCCGGTGGTTTTGAAGAAGATGATGGTGTAACAATTTGATTAACTTTAGGAGTAGTTATAACAAAAGCAGCTTGTGAAGATGTTGATGCGTTATCAATTTGCTCAGGTTTTTCATTTATTGGCAATATGGATGATTTTTCCAAGGAAGAAAACGAAGGACGATTGTCTGTAGATTCAAAGTTAGAAATTGACTGTGGGGCGATAAATATTACTTTGACATCGTTATCACAAGCACTATTAGTATTAGATGGATCGATAAATTCAGATGCGTTGACTTCTTCATTCTTGGTTTCATTTGTTTTACTAGTTTTCATAAATTTCATAGGTTCCAATGGACAGTTTCTTTGAATTCTTCGCTTCATCATGTTCGATAAAATTGTATTTTGATTCATATCTGTGTTTGCAGAGTTACTTTCGCTAGTCGAGGATGAAGGTTCATTTTTTTTTTCTTTTAAGCATAATTGTTTTGAAGGGTCTACTTCATTTTTGTTTTCAACAACAACGTTAAGAGGTTTCAGCAATTTTGACTCTGTTATCATTACTTTGTTTTCATCAATCTGCATATTGGAAAAAAAATTTGGATCTTCTCCCAAAACTCCAGCAATATAGTTCTTCACTTCAATATCAGTTATATTAGTGCCAATAAGATGCTTTCTTGCATAGTCACTAAACATATCCTTCATTCTGCCATAGTACGCAAACATTGCCTCTTTTTCTTGATCGGTTTTGGTCAAATCCATAAAATGCTTCTTGAAATGTTTTTTGAGGTTAGTAAATTTTGAACATAGTTTGTGTTCATTAAGAAGAGCGAGAACATTTTCATCATAATGATTTTCTAATTCTTTCTTCATATCGTTTACTACATCTTTCCAAATTGTATTGACAGGAGATTTTTTTAGACTAAGGAACTGATCAATTCTTTTCTCTAAAAATTTGAAAAATTTGATATTTCAAACATTTTCTAGCAAAAATCATTTCTTACCGTATGAATTGATAAATAAATTTGTAGTATTATAAGTCCATGGAAATTTCGATTTAGATTCGAGTTTTTCAGTTTCCATTGTTTCTGATTTATTTAATTTTATTAATTTTCAATTTTTCTTTGCGTGGTTTTTACTGCGCTTCAAAAAAATGACCAAGGGGAATTACTCGGGCAACGGGCGATAATTTTTTCTGTCGAACAACAAATAGGCGACGACAAAAATAATTTTCGTCGCCTCAGTGATTTTCCCCTTGTGTTGTACGACACATGTAGACATGTCTTATTCATTATCACTTACTTGCATTAATTGTCACACATTATCACTACTACCGTCTTCCCTCGAATATAAGAACCGGTCCTTCTATTCAAATAAAAGGACCGTTGTTCAGTTTTTGTTTTAATTTAGTATGGAAAAAAGTACGTTAAACTTTTTGAATTCACGAAATTTGAATAGAAGGACCGGTCCTTATATTTGAGAGAAGACGGTAGGTAGATATAACACTTAAGGATATATATATATATATATATATCTAAGAAGAATACGGCAAAATTTCACTATAAAGTGTTTCTTTGTAAGCTGAAAAGAAGCCCCAAAATGCTCAACTTGTCTTAACAAAGTCTTGCATGCTTTGTTGAATAAGAAAATAAGAAAGAAAAGAAAATAAGGGAAGAAAGTTTTTAGTGCAAATTGCTATTTGAATAAAAACAGGTGTTTTATTGTCAATTTTCTAAAGAGATTCAATACAAAAACAACAAAATTAACTCAAAAATTTATTCATAGAAAGTACTGAATGGCTACCACTGTTGTGGTGTATACAAAATCAGAAATAATGGAAATTATAATTTAATTACCAAAGTTTTTATCGCCTGTATTTCTTTTGTGGTAGCTAGCTCATAAAAACTTTTAGATTAGATCGTGAAAAAATAAGTTTTTATAAGCATAAGTAAAGTATTGTTGAACTTTTATCATTAAATTTAAAATGAATTTTAATAAAAAAAAATTAGATGTTTGTTCATTCAACATTACTTTTTATAAATGATGAATTTAGGCAGCAAACCTAAATTTTATAATATGTTTAAATTTCAAGGACAGGCATTAAAAGTATTTAGGTTGTGTGATACATTTCTTTTGGGTTTTTATTTTATATTTTTAACATAGAGACCTCAAGAATTCACTTATCCTTTCACCTAGTCCACAGTATTATCATGTCAACTCATTGACATAAATGAAGACCGGAGAGTAAAAAAATCAGCAATCAACACACAACTGTTTGAATGTTTGTGGAATATAGAAAGAAGAAAAGGGACCAAATATCGTATAAAAAAATCTAATCATTCGTTGTTACATAAATACCCTTGGAGAATATAACATGCATAAGTGAATCATTATTTATATGTTTGTTTTTTCTTCTAAATTCCAAAAGGGATCTCATGTGGTTTCAGGAGCAAAAAATAAATAAATTTGACTTGAGGAACTAGAATTAACGCTTCTATAGCAACAAAATAAGCAACATAAAAAAACCTTACATCATGATAGCCAACACAACTTGCAACTTCTCTCACGTTTGGAGAAGCACGGAATGAAAATAGAAAAAATCAACCCAATATTATGTATATAAAAAGCACTTCCAACTACTCATCTTGATTGAATCAAGTTTCATTTCAACAGTAGAAAGAGCATAATGAACAAAATCTCATGAGAGTATGTGAAGTTTTTTCCTGTGTCGCATACCGAATGAGTGAAGCTTGTGAAGCTTATGCTACATGCTACCGCAGTTCAACTCATGCTACACTATTTCAATTCCACTCATCAACTCTTTTTCCATTTCATTTCGTATACGATGAGATGAGATTTAAATGAAAAGAAGAGTGCAGCAGCATAGGAAAAAAGTCATTGAAATATTTGTAGCGGTGTTGGCAGCTCATGTTCATAAAACCACCGTCATTCATATTCACATGTGATAGCTTCCTGCATAAATATATGTATATGCATTAGTCAGAATTTCAAATTTCATATATGTTATTGCATAAATCTCATTGAAAATCAAACAGTGTACATAAAATTGAAAATATGCGCATTTGCACTTTAATGAATTTTGAAGACAAGTAGAGATTTTTAAAAGACAAAAAAAGATGTGAAATGAATTTATGAGTGATGCTCTCAAGAGAAAATTTTTTCATGCTTTATTTATGCATGAAGAGAAATTGTCAATTTTCTTCATCATTTATTTAAATATAATTTTTTATTCTCTCTTCACTCAATACATACAGTAGCATCTACTTGCCTTTTACCATCATCATTGTGTGTACGCGAGAGGAAAAGAGTTTATTTTAATCATTTCCAACGGAAAGCAATTGTGAGAGGAAAGAAAGAAAGGTTCCGCTTCCCTCTTCTCATATTTAATCGTTGAATTTGACGCTTTTTATTCACATATGAAATCTCTCTCTTTTCATTTTTCATGTTATTTTTATTGATCGATATAAGAGTGAGATGGTATGCATGGATGAATGGTTCAATGAATGGTTATGGTTATAGGATACGATGAATGGATGGCATCAGATATTGATGAAAATAAGCATGACAGAAAGGGAGAAAATTCAAACAGGTATATATGTGAATCCATAAAGAGGGGATTCAATATTCCTATATAAAAAAGTTTTTTTTTGTTCTCGATCAATTTTTCCATCATGTTAAACAATCAGGTGATTGAATACAAAGAAAAATAATATGTGTGAGGGTTCATTTTCCTCCTTATTTCCTTTTCCTTTGCTATTGCTGTAAAGATAAAAACAGAAAACTTTTCCTTCTTTCACTAAGCAAGTAAATATAAATAAACTTTATTCCGCTTTATTTGTATGTTGTGTGCTCTCATGCAGACAATCTATATTCATTTTCACATTTATACATGTTTTTCTTTTCCCAGTAAATGAAAATAAATTTAAAATTTCTATTTTAATAAAACAATCGATAGAAAGGTTCTTTATTCACTGGAATTCTCACACTCTAAAACACATTTTCATGAACACAGACACATGTGTAATAAATTTTGCCATTTGATTTGTTATTTAGGTTGAATGATGTGAAGGACTAAAGAAAATTTTGAGGTTCACTAACATAATAATAATAGTAGCAATAATGGTGATACCAACACATTGTTTCATATGTAAGCATGGAAATTTCGCTTTCTCAGCAGGGAATTGAAACACAAACATAAACTCATTCAGTTCATTTTTGCAGATGATGGATTGATATGCTCGTATGTAGATCAGTTTCAGTGCTAAGAGATAGAAATTTGTATGTTTATAAATCATGATTTATGATGTGCGAAATATTTTTTAATTATTTAACTAAGTAATTTCTCAAAAAACACATAATGTGGTGTAAGAGAGAAAAACTTTAACTACAGCAATATTTTCAACTAAATGTACATGAACATCAATCAATCATTCAAATTATATTTTTTGCGAAAATTGAAAAAGAGATTTACTCATCACCACGCGTTTTCGTGTTAGCACGCAACTGCACGATTAGCAAATTTACAGTGGTAGAAATTTTGTATTCTTCAATCCATTTACTATAAGCACGTCTATCACATTCACAACCGCTTAATATGTGAATTTAATGAGTTTTTCACTAATGAATGTGGAAGCGTAATCAAAAAGCTTTCATTCTCCTGTTGAAAACATGCAAAATTGTTTAAGCCATCGCTACCTACCTATCTAGAACTTTTCATTTTCCTCTTGCTCGCTCACTCGTTCCATTTCATTAGACAAAAAAGCTGAAAATTCATTATCCAACAGCGGGTGGCAAAGAGAGAAAGATTCAAAGGTATGAGCAAATAAGCAAAAGAGCTTTTGAAATTCCCTAATGTGCTTTGCACTGCTGCCACAAAAATATACGTGTTTATATGCAATGTTCAAATTGGAAAAATGAGACAGAGTGCAAATAATAGCATACACACAAAATATTAGCACATTGCTTTTATTTTCTCTTTTAAATTTGTATTTTAATTGTTCAATGGTGCAAATTTTTTTCTGCTCTTTTGTATCGTTTTTTGTAATTAATCATTTAGTGTGACTTTTAAATTGGAAGCTAACAATATTATTTGATTGCAATAAAACATGCGTGCTCTACACGCCTATGGTACTATGACAAGCAGCAAAGGACTCAAGCATTTTCAGTAAAGAAAACCTTCTTGGAATTCTTAAACTTTTTTAGCGCATTTTTGGAACAACAATGCAGCTTAGTTTTACTTTGATCGGCTGGCTGGCTGGCTCACGGGTGAGGGATCTCGAAAACTACAATAGCTAGAGACTTCCGGTTTGCTGTGTTTGATTTATGCTATCGAGTTAATGGCGGCAATCTTTATTAGAATGTTGTCACTTATATTATTTAGCAAATTGCAAATTTAAATTTACATATTGGAAAATTTAAATAACGTGAAGTTGGCTGCGAAAACGATTGCAGCGCCATCAACGGCAAATATTGGAATTTCAAATAATTTGAATCTTACTCAACCGTTATTTTCAATTCAATATAATTTATCATCAGAAGATTCAGTAAATTAAGTATCAATTAAAAACACTCGCCGTACTTTCATACATCAAAATTTAATAATATGATTTCTCCCATATTTTAAACTTTAAATTTTAAGTGTGAATTTGTTTCTCAAATGAATCGATTACTTCTGTAATTTGTCAACATACACTGATCTAGGCACCAAAATGCGCTTAAGTGCTCCCCTGTTACCACATGGACACTTTCCATGTCATTTTTGTTTATTGCGTGCACGCTTATTCCTTGCAAAGAATGTGAAGAGAATTTGGCCACGAGTTTATAGTATTCCCAACAACACTTAATTCAAATTCAATACAGTTAACAAAAAATGAACAATTCACTTTAGAGAAAATCAAGTTTTTTGAGTGAAGGCTGAAAATGCCATATATATCAAGAAAATGTAATTAATCTCCTCCTTTCATTTAGATCTGCTGCTGCTAGAGTGTTTATCTGTTAATTGCTCATTCGCATCAACCCCCACCAAAAACAGTTTAAATATACCGAAACAGATCAGAGAAAAAAAGCTTTAGGATGGAGAAATGATTAGAAACCATAAAAGGTGTTTAGGAAAAACTGTGAAATTTACACCTTTTTTATGTATAGATATATATATATACATTTTGGGTCTTACTGTCTCTATCTTTCCTCATTATAATGAAGTGTAAATTCCATTTTTGCTAAAATAACAAACGATGAGCGGTTTTGTAAAATTCAAAAGCACAAGGCAATTTAATAATTTATTATCATTAAAATTTCAACCCTCTTTTTTCTCTCTGTGTGTACTTTCCCATAGTATGAGGCCTTATAATGTACCTCCTTCTATAATTTGTCAAGAGAGTAAAATAATGAAAATGCCTGAAAGTTATTGCATGAAATAAAAAGAAGAAAAGCAGAAAAAAACTTTTTAATCTTTAATGAGTATTTTATGGAAGGAGACCAAAAAGAGGAAAGATACACATTTAATTTGTATAGGAAATGAGTAAATGAATGAATAAATAGTCGAGTCTTCTTTCCTGCCTATAAAATTTTTCTCTTGAGCATAAGAAAATGAAAGATTTTAATTTCTCCTTAATTACTAATTAAAGCGCGTGGCGTGAATTTAATTTCAATCTGATTATGTGTAATTTTTACAATAAATCACACGTAATTGATCAAAAAGAAAACTCTCAAGATATTTATCTCGATTTATTGGAAGTGCCTACTCTCTCTTGTACAATGAATAAATTTATGCGTGAAGGGTAAAAAAGGTTTATTGTACCTTCTCACTTGAATGAATGAGAAGGAAAGTATTTGTTTATTAGATTTAAAAATTAAATCTCGAAAAACATGATACTCAATTGATCCAAAAAATTACTTTGTTTTTTAAAAAAAAATCTTTCAGAGTTGTTTTACCTTGTTTTTCCTCTTATGAATATTTAATCAGAAATAAGTGACGGACTTAAAGAAGGACCTGACTTTGATTCCCAACGATATTAAAAGAGTGAGGGAGGTAAAAAGCACAAAAAGTGTCTTAATTAGAAATTAATGAAAGTTGTTTAAATTTCCATAATTCTTCTTCACCTTTTTCTCTTTCTCACTGAGATTGTTTGTAGCTTTTTTATAGTTATTGTGAATAAAATTAATTACTTGCTCGGAAATGCATGAAAAATTATTGAAATAGGTTTGTTGAAAAAGGGACAGAGAAAACAAATTGTGAAAAAAGAAGTTTAAGGCACAAGAGGTAAATTAATGACCTCAATTAATGGGTTTTTCTAAACTTTTACTTTTTATGCTTTTTCATCAACAAAACACAAGTAATCATTTTTCCACTAATGATTGCAAATTTCAATTGCGATAAACAAGAAAGAGTAATAACGACATTGTAAGACAACAGTCGTCAATAAGAGTATTGATGTAAATGTCCTTTATCAAATAAACTTTATAATGCAATATATGGAACGAATGTCCAACAATCATTTTATAACATGTTTAGGTTCGTTTTTATTCTATCCTTCTTTGGGTCATCGAGTCACACACTGTTTCTAATGAATGTTATGAAAGATGTACATTTTGCTGTAAAATACCGATTGCGTCCGTCGCATTGGTGAGGAAATAATAAGCGATTTAGATTTATGACGTTTTGAGCTGCTTTGGCCCTTTTTCATGTCTCTTTCTGCCTTTTTCTCTTTCTCATTCACTCTACACTGAAGATTGTCGTCAGTTTCTTCTTTCTCACTAGCATATAATATTTTCATTCTTTCGTTTTTGCTGCTGCTCTTCTCAAACTCATAAGATTTATTGGTAAGCATCAGGCATCGGTTTATTTTTTTTTTATTTTATTTTTTTGGATGTCGGTGGATATGAAAAAAAAAGAAGATAAATTCTCGTTAATTTATTGCCATTTCATTCTGTGATCCAACAAATTTGCTTCGACAATCGATTTTGTATTTTTCTCTGTCTCTTTTTTTGGGGTTTTTATTTGTGGCTGCACAATTTAAATTGAAGATTTAATTTAATTTGTTGCGAAACGATACGATTATCAAAGCAAACAGAAAAAGTCAAGCAAAGAAAGTATGTGGGTAGTATTAGTAGTCAAAATGAAAATGTGCAGTCTTGGAAGCCGCAATCAAACAGCTCTCACTAAGCGCACGATTGACTGAATCCACAAAAAATATAAAAATCTCTTTTTTGGCTAAAACAAAAATTTCACTGAGGATTAAAATAACACAAAAAAGTGGTTTTTTGTTTTAATGAAGCAAAGTAATGTTACACGCGTTGTCATATCAAATTTACTTACTTGTCTGATGCGGTTTCCTTGTGGCATTAATTTCATCACCAAAAAAAAGTAAGCAAGCGGCGTTGGTGGTTAGGATCTACAGGTAAAGGATAAAACTCATCTACCTGACATGCACATACTCATATATGAGATTAATGAATGTTCTGTATGTGTGCGGTGAAATTAGAGATATTTTTCTTGCCATTTCTGATGTGTATATATAAGAAAGGCTTCAAAACTTAAATACTTTTCATAAGAAAAAAATTCCAATCATTAAAGGCAATCTTTGCCTTACGCGACTAAGAATATGAGAAAGTAAAAAATTAAAACAAAAAGAGATGCAAGGCATTCTCATGGCTTCAACTTCTTAGTTATTGCTCTAGACTATAATATTATCACTGTTCGAGACATCTGTAAGGTGTGGTAGTTGAGAAATAGGATTGAATGAGTGATGGCAATGCAGCATTATGTTTCAGACTGATGAAGATTAAACAGTTACTCTCTTTCATAATTACAGATCATTTCGTGTTTGGAAGTTTGATATGGGTTCATTTTTGCTCTCGCTCACTCTTCTCTTTGCTTTCGCTCGCGTTAAGCATATTAACATGTCTTTGATGAAACCTTGGAGATTTTTTGATAATTCGTTAGCGACTTATAAAAGAAAATCTATTTTTCAAATGAAAAAAAGGATGAATAAATTTGCACCTTCTTATTATTCAGTAAAATAAATCAATTAAAACTTTCACATTCTTTATGTTAAAGTTCTATGATTTTAATTTGCTTAATTAACAAAATGCGCAAAAAATTCAACCGCAAAGGAATTTTTTCACTTGCATTTATTATATCTATGTTAATTTATTACGGAAAAATTCATTCTTATTGTTGGCTTTTTTAAAATCGATAGCGTAAAACAAAAGGTCTAGTGAATACCTATCGTGATAAAATGCTTTATGTTTCTCTCTTTCTCCAGCAGTTTTTAAATAAAAATAGTGCTATGATTGCAAAGTTTAACATAGCACGCAAATAGAACATTGAAATAAATTCCATAAATTTTTCTCGGTATTATAATGAAAACTCTCTCACTTTGACTTTCCTTATGCCATTTTGCTTTTCATTATTTTCAATGACTTTTTTCACAAGTTCTTCTTTTTATTCCACTTCAATACGATGAGAGCTTTCGAATTTAATCATTATTTTCTTTTAAAAATGCCTCTTATTATGCAATTGTTTTTTCCTTAATTCATTCATTCTTTACTTTTTAGCGCATTTTTGGAACAACAATGCAGCTTATAGTTTTACTTTGATCGGCTGGCTGGCTGGCTGAGTAACGAGATCTCGAAAACTACAATAGCTAGCGACTTCCGGTTTGCTGTGTTTGATTTGTGCTAACGAGTTATTGGAAGAAACATTATTAGAAAGCTCTCACTTATTACAATAAAAAAGAAGTTACGAATTTAAATTTACATATTGAAAAATTTAAATAACGCGAAGTTGGCTGCGAAAACGATTGCAGCCCCATCAACGGCAAATATTGGAATTTCAAATAATTTGAATCTTACTCAACCGTTATTTTCAATTCAATATAATTATCTTCAGAAGATTCAGTAAATCAAGCATCAATTAAGAACGCTCGCCGTACTTTCATACATCAATATTTAATAATATGATTTCTCCCATATTTTAAACTTTAAATTTTAAGTGTGAATTTGTTTCTCAAATGAATCGATTACTTCTGTAATTTGTTAAAATACACTGATCTAGGCACAAAAATGCGCTTAAGTGCTCCCCTGTTACCACACGGACACTTTCCATGTCATTTTATTGAACTAAATGAACTATGAAATTGTGTGATAACTCTGAACATTGCTTTTGAAAGAAAGTAAAAATGTTGAACATGCTTCTTCCCATGAGAATCATCGATGATGATGAGAATTTATACCAATGAACTCAAGGATGTGTTAGCTCTAGTAAATAATTGAAAATGAATTTCTGCAGTTAACACTTCTACTTTCTCTCTATACATGTACTATAAAATACTCTTATATTTTATCTTGTTGCTGTGAATTATTGGTTTAAGTTAAGTTCAATGTAGCATATGTTTAGTGTTGAGAGCTACAAAGTAACGACGAAATTGTTGCTTTTCAATTGAACTCAACGATGAATGCGAAAAGATTAGAAAATTTTAAATAATACTCAACAGTGAATGACTTTTATGATCGTTGTTGAGGCAATTGTATAAGAAATATTTCTGAATATTCAATATCCTACTAATCTTATTAATATTGCGATATTTTGTCAATAATTAATTACTAAATTATAGATACAAATATAATGGCAAAGAAATTAATTGAAACATTTTGGTCATTTAAGTATAAATTAATAAATTAATGACTCATAATGTAAGAAGAAAGAATAAAGTTTCTTATGTATAACGATAAGAACGCAGCAACATTTAAGCTGCACATAGCTTTTCCAGCAATTTTGTGTGTGTGTACGTTGTGATGTTTGTGGTCGGCAGTTCTTTTTTTCTTTCCGTATTTAATTACAGTAAATGATTTATGATTTTATTGCTACTTATGTTATCAAACATGTAGAGAAAAAGTTTTTATAGTCTGAAATGTAACGCAATTATCTAAAAGTTGAATTTTTTGAGAGAAGGACAAAATGAAAAAAATTATTTAACTCATTTTGAAAATGTTGTGCTAAAAAAATTTTTTGTAGACAGCCAAATCATATGATGTATAAATATAACTAGAACAAAATAGTACAAATAAAATTCTCTGAAATAACAAAATTATATTTACAGCTATGAATTTTGTTTTTGTTTTATTTTTGCAACGTCATAATTATTGATTTCATTGTTATCGTCATTGTTTTTAATGTCGTTAAACGGCACTTGGCATAGTGGATGAATTATGAGAGTGGGAAGAGAATAAAAGGCATAAAAAAGAAAGAGAGAAAGACGGAAGGTAAATAACTCAATCAATAATAATTTTATTCGCTCATTCTTAATTCAAATCGATTGTTGTTGTTTACTACAACACATATCTAGCACACTCACGAATTTTTTGTCTTGATTATTGATTTTGCTTATAAAAATTTATTTGCGAATTGAGTCCAGGAAACAAATAAAAAGAACTTCATTATAGAACCTCTTGTGACATTTTCTTGCTTTCATTCATAATAAGATTTCTTCAATCTCTATCGTTTAGAGATATTTCAGTTAAGAAAAAATATCAAATGAAAATTTTTGTAATAAAAAAAATTTGCAATGCAATCGATTTCCGATTAAATTGTGCTTTCATCTCTTGAGAATTTCAAGTTCAAGTGACAAGAAAATGCTTTTAGGATAAAATTATTTTTTATTGTTTGTTCAAGTCTGGGATTCGATAACTATTAGCAGACAATTCAAATAAATCTGTTGACCTATATAAATTTTGTTGATATTAAGAATGAAAAATAAATAAATGCATTTTCATGATTTTCAAAAAGTAAAAGAGATTCTTGTCATAATGATGAAGAACTTGAGGGAAAAAAGAAGTATGAAATTTTTTTAAAGAAAGTTTCTTTATTTCATTTGAAAAACATGTTGTTGAAATTATTTAAGTTTAACTGCATACTGTATACTTCTTTGGGACAAGAATGCGAATAAAATGTCTATGTTGATGATTATGCAAGAGAAAGAAGTAGAAGTGACTCATATATTTTTTGCAGCTGTTAAAATAGATTCAAGTTACATTGTCAATTTCCTATGGCGTAGCTCTTAGTTGCACGCTATGACGATGACAAATTCAATGAGTAAGTGAATAAGAATATACATGTAGTATACGTATTCATATTATTATTTATCTCATGCATCAAATAAATGGATGGTTGAAAATAGTCACACACTCGATTCTTCAGTTTGTTACTATAGAGCATCATTCTTTTTTCGTTCTCTTGCACTATGCATAGTGAATGTGAAACTCTAATTTTAGAAATTGGAGGTAGAGAATGAGGAAAAAAAAGAATGTCGGAAAGATAAACGATAATTGGAAGTGATTTCATTCAAAACATATACGTATAAAAGTTGAAGGTAAATTGGTAGTTTTGTTATTTATGATCCTTCGTGACGAAAGATTTTTCACAATTTCACTACACTTCTGCTTCTACTTTTATCTTTCGTCATACTTATTTAGGGAACAAATAATTAAAAAAATTTCTTTGAAGTAGACTTTTTTGGTTTTTTGGAAATTAAAATTGATGTATGGATGTTTTACATTAAGATATACTCATTTGCTATGCTTTTAATTTAAAAGAAATTCGTGACAGATTTTATAATTGAGAGTTGAATACAGATTTAAAGAAATTTTTCAAATTATAGAAAAAATTTCATTGACCAAACCAAGGACATAACGATTTTATCCAAAATTAATTATTTTACACAAACACACCTTACACCTTTGTTACGTTGTCTACTCAGCATTAATATCAATTTCTTTCTTTTCTTCGGTAAATGATCTTTCTAATTAATGAAGAAGTAAACTTAATGTATCTCTATCTAATTCAATTTAGTCATCCATTCGTGTCAGCAAAAAATGTGTCACCTGCAAATAGCTAACGAGAATGAAATTTTATAAAAATCGAAGCAAAAGAGCGAGCACATTTAAGTTCTTATAATACAGATTTTTACCATCGCATTGAGAAAAGTAATTTGCATAATAAGTACACACCAAAAAATATTGAAATCATTTTCCTTCAAATACAATATGTATATAGTTCACAAGGTCTCCCTTTTTTGGCTCTTGCAAATCTTGAACGAATGAGGAGGAAAAGTGGAGAAATAATTTAAATAGGTTGACCTTTTTCTCTCTAGTCGTTATGTGTCACATGTTTGACTTGTTGAGGTTTATTACTTTATTGGCTGCCTTAATTCCTCCTTCGTTTTCTTGTCCTGTTTTGTTTGTCGTTTTAAATCTTTGACGCACACGCACTAAATGAATGAAAGATTGAAAAATATTTGACATTTCAAACAATTTGCAAACACAGTTTTAATTGAAAAATTGTAAATGAGAGGAGAGAAAAATGCCGTTGTCATCAATCATGTATGTAAAAAAATTAGATGTATGTCAGTTAGTTTAGTTAGAAGCAATTAGAAGAAAGATGAATGACCTTTATGTAAAAGTAGTTAAACAAGAATTAGATAAACACATATTTTTTGTATTTCTTAAAAAATATGAAAAATTTGTTCCATTTTTACGTCAATGTTAACAACAACTGTGACTTGTGTATCTATAATGAGAGAGATGATGAATAAATGACAATGACCTGGGTCATAGAAGAAAAAAATATAAAACAACTACTGTCTTTCCGCATTTACAAAGTAGTGCAAATTAATAAAGAATTGAAGTTCATTATGCAATTATTATTTTCCCCTTATTGCTTTTTCAATAAAAACGCACTGAAGTGTGTAAAAGAAAATAAATTAAATTTGCAGATGTTTTTTTATTAAGCGTGACTTAAATCACATACTCTGATATTTTGTCATTCTTGCTCAATGTTGTATGATTTAAATTAAAGTATAAAATGCATTAACATCTATATGTGTTAATTAATAATTGAACAAACTTACTCATCCAAATTGATTTAATGTCCATTATACTAAAGTGTGTTAATTTAATTTGTAAAACATGAAATTTTAATTAAAATTGATGCAGTGGTTTACTGACTGTTAAGTGTCAATTTTTATTTATTAATCATAATATTATGATGCAAATTACTACGAAAAAAATACAAAAAAAGCAAAATTTTAATTCACAATAAAATAATTACGAACTTTTTGATATAATACGCAAAATTTTTTTGATGTTTATAATATTGCATAAGAATGAGTGCATGGTTCTATATTAATTAACTTTTGATCGTTTTCTCGCAATTGCATCTTCGACAGCTTTCAATTGTTTAAGCAACTCCTCCCGACGGGATGATTTCATTTTAGCTGCTGCAGACGCTTTTTCAGAAGAAAATTTCTCTTTATCTTTATCGTCCTCTTTTGTCGTGGGTGGTGGTGTGGTTGTTCGCTTTTTCGTCATTTCAACTGTAAGGACAAGAGAATAAATTATGAATAGGACAATTTATTTGCATAAATCTTTTAAATTTTTAAGTAACCTTTTTTAACAGCAACAGGTTTTCTTTCAGACACAAGCTTTTCTCGCTTTTTTTTGCCTTTTGAGCTCGATGTACTTGATGAATAGGAAGAATCAGACTCTGAACCACTTGATGATGAGCTATCTCGTTTTTTGCGTGAATGTATATTTTTTTCTGCTCGAATGGCCGGTGAAATTGGCCGTTTTCGTTTTGGAATGACAACAGGCGAAACTGCCTTCTTTGTAATCCGTCTAGATGGTGAATGTCGACGCGAAGTGCTTCTAGATTTAGGACGTTCAATTTTTCTTGAAGTTGCACGTTCTTTTGATCTCTTCGCATCGAAGCGACGATGACGACTTGGAGAGCGGGATGATTCAGAAGATGAACGAGAATGTGACCGACTTGAGCTGCTTGATGAACTGTAACTCGAGTTGCTGCTATAAGATCTTTCTCGTGCACCACCTGCAGCACGACTCTTTCGTTCTTTATCGCCACTGCGACCATGAGTTTTTCGCATCCATGGATCATTCCACGTTTCATCACTTGCTTTCTCAACAATAACTTCTCTTGTTGCTCGTACTGTTCGACGTTTACCTATTTCTTCATCTTCATAATGTGGCATTCGATGTGCAGGCAATTCACGATAAGGTCGTGCCATTCTTCCATATTGATCTTCTTCATAATAACCAGTTCGTGCATATTTAGGCGGGGGACTGTAATCGTAACCTCTTGCACTCCTCGGAGGCAATGGACCTCTATCGTAGGCATTCTGAATTTTTATAATTATGATTAGTAATTAGACTAATATATTATGAATTTAAAATTTACCTCTGGTGAGCCTCGGGCATAATAAGGATCGCGTTCAATTTCATCAGGTGGTCCAGATAAATTCATTTTCTTTTCATCGAAATCCATGTCTTGTTCTTTACGTTTACTTGCCTTTCGCATCATTTCTTTAGCAGTTCTTAACCCTCGCTCCCAAGCAGATTCATTTTCTGTTGAAGCAGCTGGTGGAGGAACACGTGAAGGGCCGAAAGGCATATGAATAGGACGTTCATTTCTATAGTCATATGATGGCATCATCATTGGAGGAGCTGCCTGAGGAACGGGAATTGGTCGTACAAGATCAAACATTGTATAATTTCCTTTATCAGTTGTTCCAGGATGCAGAAAACGACAAGACATTCCCCATGTGCACTGACCACGAGTATAAAATCGACAAACAGCTTTTGGTTCTAATTCTTCAGGACGCTTGTCATCACCATCTGTTACCTCTCCTTCTTCTAATTCTTCACCACTTTCTAATTCATTTTCTGATTTATGTTCTCCATCTTCTTTTGCTGAAGTATTTCCATTACCACTTTCTTTTGATTCTTGTTGATTTTTTTTCGTTGCATTTTCAGCATTTTCTTTTACTTCATCTGCTTCAAAATCTAATTCATCCATCTCTCCGATAGAAGATCCCCCATTTTGACGACGTTTATCTAATTTTTGACGCAAGTCTGTAAAATTATCAGAAGGACCATTACTGTCATCTAAATCACTGATATCACTCAAATCTTCATGACTTATATCAGTTTTCTTTCGATTATTTGACTCTTCATCAATATCTGAGAGTTCTAACTCTTCATCGTCATCCTTAAATGTAATGAAAATATATTAGAAAAATAATATGCATAATAAAATTTTAATAAATACCTCTTTAGTTCGTTCTTTTTGTTGTTGTTGTTCATTTTGCTCGTGAACTTGAGGTGACATTGATTGATTCTCATGATTACTATCTTGTTTCTCCTGCATCGAATTGGAATCTGGTGAGAATGAACGTGATCGCTCTTGATTTTGTTGTGTATTATGTTGGTCAGTTTGGTCATTTGATTCATTTTCATTTTCTTGTACTGGACTTGATGGACCATTTGATGTTGAATTTGATGAGTCGGAAGAATTTGATGAGGAACGTGAATCGTCATCGCTTTCCATTGTTTTGGCAGTGATAAAATCTAAAATTATGACACGTACAAATATGTTAATATAATTAGAATGGAAAAACTTATTTTGTGGACCGCGGCCAGCGTTTTGTTTTCCCCAAAATAAAAGCGATGATGAATGTTAGACACACCATTATTGATAGGAATTTTTTTTTGATGAGAATTGTGTGTATATTACAGCAGCAGTAGGTATTTTTCAAAGAGTAATTTATAAAAATTTTAATGCATCACATTATTTTTGAATCATGAAGAAATTATTTTTCTTCCTCATGTTTTCTTACCTTTATACCTTCAGGCAACAACATATTTTAGAGTCTTATTGAACTACTTTTACTAAAACAGACAAAATTTTGATGGAATGGCAAATTAATTAGTAGCCTTTTTCCATTCAAATCATTACTTTTTCACTTCAAACTTAAACTTTTGTGATAATGAGATACTTTTTTAAACTTGGGGGACTTGTGGGAATTATCTAGACTTTTACTTTTACATCACAAAACTTTTAAACCGGAATAATCTCTTTTTCTTCTTTAATGTCCGACATTTTTATTACCAATTTTTTCACTCACAAATTTTGCTATAAATTGATTATTATTTAATAATACTCGTAGAATTTTGTGATCTTACCTCCTTTAACTATTGTTATATGCTGATATAATGTATTTTCGGAGTGAAATAAATGTTTTTAAATCGCGAGAACAAATTAGTTTGATGCTCTATCAGTGACGAACAAAATGTTTTGGGCATTTTGGGTATTTTAAAAGTTAGGTATTTTCGAAACATTTTGCTATTTCTTTACAAAGTTTTGTTTTGTTTTGTTTTGCACGAGTTTGAGATATTGTTCAATTAAATAAATATGAAGGCAATTATTCAAAGAGTTAGTAATGCAAAAGTAATTGTAAATGATCAATTAATATCAGAAATCAATAAAGGTTTATGTGTATTAATTGGAATATGCAATGAAGATACAGAAGAAGATTTAAAATTTATGTAAGTAAAAATAAAATTTATAAATAAATGCTCTAATAATAAGCATTATTTCTAGAACTAAAAGAATATTAAACACAAGACTTTTTGAAGAAAATGGCAAAAGATGGATGAAAAGTGTTAAAGATCTCAATTATGAAATATTATGTGTGTCTCAGTTTACACTTTACTGTAAATTAAACAAAGGAGCAAAACCTGACTTTCATCATGCAATGAGTGGTGAGAAAGCGAAAGATATGTACAATAATCTTCTTACTCAACTCGGAAATGATTACGATCCTTTAAAAATCAAGGATGGAGTGTTTGGAGCATTGATGAATGTACAAATGTAGGCATAGATTTAATTCTTGTTTTTATTATATTTTATAATCTTTTTATTATTTTACAGCTTTAATGATGGTCCTGTAACTATTACAATTGAAAGCCCTCAAAAAGTAAAGAATGTCAACACAGAAAAAGAATAAAAATTTTATTTATTTCAAAAATCACTCTGAATTTCTTATTATTTAGTAAAATTACTGCTAAAAAACATTTTTTCTAAATGGGAATAAAGAAAATTGGATAATTCTTTGAGTGCCTCTTTTTAGCATATAAAAAAGAAAATTTATGCTAAAGATTTTTGATGAACAAAAATTGAAAAGGAAAATCTGTCAAGTACCAAAAACTATAATTATAAGTGAAAAATGAGCGTCGTTCAAAAGCAAATTAACGTGAATGATGAAATAGATAACGTGTGTGAAGATTTGGAAGTAAAATTAAAATATACGAGTAATATAACACCCGAAGATGTCCTCAAACTGACAAAAATTACTGACAATTTTTTATGCAGTAATAATAATGAATATCAAATTGAATTTACACGCTTTAAAATCCGCGATTTGGAGACAGATACAGTACTTTTTGATATCAGCAAAGATCCAAACATGCCTGAAACGAACGAAATAACGACGACAGATGATAAACAGCAAGATGGCACAACGGAAGACTCTGGTCGTTTTGTTCGATATCTTTTCTCAGCAACATTTCTAAAACTCAAGCATGTCGGAGCTACGTGAGTACACACGATATTATTTCATTAGTTCACTTTAATTGACACTTTTTTTCGCTTCTCAAATTCGTGTTCTGTCGACAGAGTGAAAATCGATAAAAATTCTAAATTACTATCCCTCTATGTAGTCACACACACAGCACAGTATAAAGGATGAAAAGCGAACGTAGTGAGAGAAGAGGAAAAAAATGTTTGTATGTTCGCCTTTTCGCTGGGTTATGTTTGTTGTGTGGAAAAGAGAAGAGGAAGGATGAGGAGTATGAAAATGAAGTGTAGTGTGAGGTGAAAATACAATTTCCATGTCAGCTACTCACAAAATTAATGACATTTCGAATATAGTTTTATTCTATGCAAATAATCTATTATATTGCCTCTCTGATCTAATCTCCATTCTCTTCTTCCTCTTCTTTAATAAGTTGTGACTACTTATCATCATGCATACTAAAACATGCAAACTTTGACTAGAAAAGAAGCATATATACACGAGTTGTTGAAATAATAATAAAAATAAATGTAGTCATTAATATTCTTTTCATTCTATTTTCAGTGTGGAGTTTCAAGTTGGAAATAAAGACGTGAAAAACTTTCGCATGATTGAACGGCATTTCTTCAAAGATCGACTACTTAAAACTTTCGATTTCAATTTCGGTTATTGCATACCAAATTCAAAAAACACTTGCGAACACATTTATGAATTTCCTACCTTACCCCAAGATCTCATTGACCAAATGATTGCATGTCCATTTGAGACGAGAAGCGATTCATTTTACTTTGTTGATAATCAACTTGTTTTGCACAACAAAGCAGACTATTCTTACAATGGTTAAGCAGTATAAAATAATTTATATATTACTATTTTATTAAGTCCCATTCATCTTCTATCTCTGGTTGCAAATAATTATCAAATGTGAGACAGCAAAAAAAAAATAAGCAAATTCCTTTTAAATAATTAATTTGCACTTTTTGAGTGTGCGTACTATTTGTCATGTTTATTGCATTCCCTTTTACTAAATTTTTAATGTATTTTTTCATACCAAAAAAGAAATGAACAAAAAAATTACTATGTGATCGCAATTTTTTAAGAGGTCAAGTTGATTTCATATGTGCAAAAAAGCGATAAGAGACAAATGTAAAACTCTTTATAAATTAAAATTAAGTAATTAAAGCCTTAAATGTCGTTAGCTATAATTGTTTAACTGTTAATACCAACATCTCAAAAAAAAAAAACAATTTTTCTAAGATGGAGACATGAATCTCATATATCTTTAAATTTCAATAATCAAAAAAAAAAAAAAGAATTTATTGATGAATAAATTAAAAGATTGAGGAAAACTCACAGAGCTTTTTAAACAATGATTTGAATTTTGCTAAAAAGTTTTATTTTTTAAGCTTTTAAAAAGTTACACATGATTTAAGTTGAAAAGAAATTAGCAGAAAGAAAATGGGAAATATAATATATTCAATAGAAAAAATATAACTAAAAATTTAGAAACAATTGCAGGCTTATAGTTAAATCAATGAAATGAATCAAAAACTTAACCGAAAAATATTATAATAGCATAACAAATTCATATCTGCTAAAAAAATTCAATGTGTTCATGAGTAATATGTAAAGAAGAAGATAGAACTATCATATGAGATGTCTATCATATCTATGATGCGTAATGTAAAGAGAGAAATTTTTTTAGCGCATTTTTTGAGAGACATATAAAAATAGATGGAAATATTTCCGCCCAAAGGATAAAAGATAAATTTTAGGTTCCTTCCACAAAAAAATCGTATCTCTATATTTTTCAAACAGAATGTATTTTCACAATGATCTGATGGTGTTTTATATATGTATAATTTGCACTCAATTACCTAGTGTGTTATTGATATTTTAATTTATAATAATTTGTTTTAATTTATTAAAATAAGTAGAAGCAAGTTGTTTGTGATTTAAATTATTGCATAAAAATCATAATGTGAGCTTTATGAAAGCAAATTTCGAAGAATAAAATTTAATAAATGTTTGAAAATTTAAAACGTCTCTTTTCTTTCGTCTACTTCGTGTTTGTCTTATTTTATTTTAATTTTAATTGCCAAAAATAAAAGCTATTATACAGTTCTTTAATTAAAATTATAATGATGAATTCCAGTAAAAAAGCATCATTATATCAGGTAATGAAATTAATGCGTGAGTTTTGGATATTTTACAGAAATAATTTTTGTTTATGAAATCAGGTTAAAATCACAAAAATTGAACAGTTTTTGGAATTTATTAAGATAACAGCTCAGAATCTAAATGATCTAAACTATATTCAACTTAGCACAAATCTAGAAAGTATCTTTAAAAGTGCAAAAGCACTTAAAGATGAAGAGTTAGAACTTGGTGAAACATATATTGCTAAAATATTTAATGACTCTGATTTTCAAAGATGTCGAATTTTGGATTCTGATGATTTCTCTTCAGTTTCAATGGTAGATTTTATTGATCTTGGTAGTCACGGTAGAGTTAAATACAATGATTTAAGAGCTTTCCCGGAGAATTCTGAGCTTAAGAGTTTACCACCAATATCAAAAGAATTTATTCTTGGAGAATTATACATCTTTCAAAATGATCCATATAAAATTAAAAAGCTTGAAGATTTAATAACTAACAAATTTGCTACAATGCAAATCACGGGACAGGTATGAATATTTTGTTGTATAAAAAATAACTTTGTTTATTATATATAAAATGAATTTTTTAGAATGAAACTGAAAAAATCGTCGAGCTGTATTTTGCTCAATCATCTTTTGTTCGTGATATCGTTATGAAACATCCAATTTTAAATACAGCATTTAAATTAATTTCGCTTAAAGAACAATTAGAAATGCTGAATATAAAACAAACAAATGTTGCTGCTGCTTCAAAAGTCACTGAAATTTCAAAAGTCAATTACCCATTACCTCAAGAATTTTTTGAGCCAAATGGATGTGATGTCATCATATCTGCTTATGAAAGAGGTCCAAAAGATTTTTATGTTCAACTTAATGGATCATTGGAAAAATATCAAAATCTCAACATAAAACTTCGTTCAGATAAAGCATCTCTTAAGCATACACCATTTCCAAAAGTTAACGAATTATATGCCGCTGTCATTGAATACAATAGTGTTGAGAGAGCAATGGTTCTGAGAAAAATGTCAGATTCTCTTTATTTAGTTCGACTTGTGGATTATGGTAGCAAACGAATCATAAATGTTGCGCAAATTTGTGAACTACCTAATGAATTTAAGATTGAACCTTTTGCTTGGAAATTTGCATTATCAAATGTTGAAGAATTAAATCATTTAAATATGAGTGAATTAAATTTTTATTTCTTTTATATAACGCGTGATAAGAAATTGAGACTTCATGTAAACAAAAAAGCTGAAGAAAGAGGTAATAGTACAAAATAAAATTACAATTTACATAATTAATATTTAAATTTGACAGGTGAGCCTAATTTGTGTTCATTATTTGATGGTAACATGAACATTCTTGCTCGTATTAAAAATTTCAATCCACGAACATTGAAATATCCCGTTCAAGTGCCATTACAAATTGGAACAACTATTAAGGCAAGAGTTTCATCATTAGAGTCATCAAAAACATTCTATATCATTAAAGATAACATCACTCCTCCAAAATTGTTTGAGGAGCTTGAAATTTTTACTTCATGCCGTCTTGAAAATCCAAAGAAAGATAATGTATGTTGTTTGCTACTCAAAGGTAAATCTTATAGGGGTATAGTGCTTAAGCGTTTGTCTTCATTTGCCGTTACATGTCAATTAGTAGATACCGGTCGAATCGATGATTTTACAGCTCATGAAGTAAAGATAATGATTGAAAAGTTTACAAAACTTCCACCAAAAGCCTACAAGTGTAGTCTCTATGGTTTCGATGATAAAAAATTAGGTATGTTCTCGAAATCACTAAAAGACATTTGTAATAACAATCAAGCATTTAATGTAACTGTTAAAGAGTTTAAAGATGGTATTTATTATGTAAAGCTTGAGACTGAAGATAAGAAGGATGTACTTGAGGAAATAATGAAAGTTCCTACTCTAACTATTTCACCTGCTCGTCGTTCAATTCTTCAGCCTCAACGAAGCAATAGTTTCCGAAATTCTCCTGCTAATCGAAAAATATTGGAACCTTTAAAGTTATCAGAGTTTGATTGGAATATGGAAGATGATTTAAATGATTCATGGAGTTCAGAAGGAAGTTTGGAGAAGGAAAATTCCAATAAAAATATGGCAGTTATCACTTCTGTGCAATCACCAAACGATTTTGTAATTCAATTGATAGATTCAATTCCAAAAATGAATGAGTTTTTCAACGAACTGCAAAAACTTGGTGAACAAGCAGATCCATTAACTGCATTTGAAAAAAGTGAAATGTGCTTGATCAAAAATCCATACACAAAACAATGGTGTCGTACAATGATAATCGATTCAACATTTGATCAAGACAAAATTGAGATTAAATTGAAAAATGTTGATGATGGCGTTATATACACAGTCGATGATGCCACCGTGCTCAAAAAGTATCCGTTTCAATGCTTGACTGTAGTAAATTTTGGAATACGATGCTCTCTTCCAGTTAAAATTAGCAAAAAGAATTTGAATGAAGCAACGGAAGTGATGATTCATTTAATTGGTAAAAACATACAATACGAGCTTATCTGTGCCAATGAGATTGCTAATATAATCGACGTAAAAGTGTTTGAAGGAAAAAGAAGAATAAAAAGCTTGATATATGAACTGGTGAAATCAGATTTAGCCATAAAACTCGAATACATTCCTGGTGGTTTTGCGTTAGCTCAAGTTGTTCATATTGAAAACTTATCAGAGTTTTATATAATTCTTGATAAAGATAAAGGAATCCATGAACAACTCATGAGTCATTTACAATTTTTTGAAAGAAAACCTCTTCAATGTCTTAAAATCAATAGAATTATTATGGCAATGAATGGTATTAACAAGCAATGGGAGCGTGCACAAATTATTGGCGTAAAGGATGATGAAGTTGAAGTTAAGTTTATAGATCATGGAAGCATTCAGGAAGTTAATATTGATGAAACTGCTGAAATGTGCCATAATGAATCATGGGATCCGTTCGCAATGTGCTGCTCAATTTATATGCCGAAAAATGTTGATCCAAAAACTATTGCTGCTGTTGAGCTTTTTAAAGAAATTGCAAAGGAAAGAAAAATATTTGGTGTTAAAATGATGAAATCAACTAGAAAATGTTCCGTTGTTCAATTAATGTTAGAAGGAACTGGAAATATTGGTGAAAAAATAATGGAAGATTTTGGAAACAAATTGATTTCATTATGTGATACCATTTCAAATGCTACTGATAATAGTTCTGAAAGTTCAATCATGGATGATGATGATCAATAGTTTGTCATAAAGAATAAATAAAAGTGCATAGTGTCACATGTTTTTCAAAAGTTAACGAGTTTTTGTTTTGTTTACTAAATTTTTCACTTAAGATAATCTTCCCCTGTGTATTGAGCCACTATTTATAATATTTTTTTCTGTCTAGACCAAAACAAAAGCATGTTGATTAATTTAGTGAAAAGCAATTTAACATTCCAAAGCCTTAAATCTCACAGTATTTTCAGAAATCCATTGTCAATTCGTGTAAATATTAAAGATTTAATAAAATCAACAAGACAAGTGAGAAATACTAGTGGAAATCTATTTTTTAAAAATAGAATATCCTTGACATTTGCAAGTTTAGGTTTTGGTGCTTCCGTTTATTTTAAAAACGGTCTACCTATCGCAAAATGTGATTATTCATCAAGATATAATGGGAGTTTACAGAAAAGTAATGAACTCAAATTCAACTGGAAGTTATTTTGGAAATACTTATCAAATCACATCGTTAAATTATTAGGCGCTTGTGTGTTTGCTTTAGCGGTAGCATATTTAAATATCAATATTCCTTCGTTATTAGGTGTGTTAATTAATACACTTTCAAAATATGCTGGAGAGCAAATAAATGATGCCAAAAATTTCTTTCAGGTAAAGAATAAATTTTGATTGTTTTCACGGCATTGAAAACATTTTGTGTTTGACACAAAACATTCAAACATTAAAAGTGCTCAGCACTTAAACATTAAGCATCATGTAGAAACATTAAGCATTTAGTGCTCAGCATTTAAATGATTGCATTGAAACATTAAATGCTGAGAACTAAAACATTGAAATATAAATTTTTAATGTTTCTCTTTTGATAATTTTAGGATGTTAAAGAGCCAGCAGTTCGTCTTATTGGTTCTTATATAGCTCAATCGGTATTTACTTTTGGATATATTTATCTATTGAGTAACATTGGTGAAAACATTGCTATGGAAATACGAAGAGATTTATTTCAAAATATATTATTGCAAGATATCGAATTCTTTGATAAGAACAAAAGTGGTGAATTGATAAATCGAATCACAAATGATGTTCAAGATTTTAAGTCAAGTTTTAAACAAACAATTTCACAAGGCT
The DNA here is from genome assembly GCA_018290095.1 of Polypedilum vanderplanki. Lineage (NCBI taxonomy): Eukaryota > Metazoa > Arthropoda > Insecta > Diptera > Chironomidae > Polypedilum > Polypedilum vanderplanki. The sequence continues at coordinate 23,079,070 of CM031381.1, read as the reverse complement.
TAAGATCTTTAGCAACTTTAATAGGTGGCAGCATAAGTCTATTTTTCATTTCTAGTCAACTAGCGTGTATCGCTTTGGTCTCAATTCCTTCGGCAATTCTAATAGGCTCACTACTCGGAAAATCATTGCGTGAATTAAGTAAACAGTCACAAGCACAAACTGAAAAAGCAACAGGTGTTTGTTCAGAAGCAATTGGAAACGTGAGGACAGTAAAATCATGTGCGGCAGAACATATCGAAATGATGTTTTTTGAAAAAGAAATTGAACATTCAAAAATTCTCTCTCAAAAGCTAGGAGTTGGAATTGCTGTCTTTCAAGCAATGACAAATTTATTTTTAAATTGTATGGTACTGGGAACACTCTATTTTGGAGGAGATTTAATGAGTAATAATTCTATAACTGCCGGAGAGTTAATGGCTTTTCTTGTTGCATCACAAAGTGTTCAAAGAGCATTATCTCAGGGTTCAATTTTAATGGGAGTTTTAATTAGAGGAATAACTTCAGGCGCTCGAGTGTTTGAATATATGATGATTGAACCAAAAGTTGACCTTGTCGAAGGAGCTATAATTAATGATGATAAATTAAAAGGAGAAATTCGTTTTGAAAACGTCACTTTTTCATACCCGACACGTGCTGATCAAATAGTACTCAAAGATTTCAATTTGACTTTAAAAGCTGGAAGTACTACAGCACTTGTTGGTTGTTCAGGATCAGGGAAATCTACTGTTGGACTTTTACTTGAAAGGTTTTATGAACCGAATCAAGGAAAAATTTATTTAGATGGAGTAGATTTAAAAGAATTATCGCCCATTTGGTTGAGAAATGAGTTGGGGTACATTGATCAGCAACCTGTGCTTTTTGCATGTTCTATACTTGATAATATTCGATATGGCAGAGAGAATGCATCAATTGAAGAAATAATTGAAGCATCAAAAAAATCACAATCACATGATTTTATCGAAAAATTATCTGATGGGTATGCAACACAAGTAGGTGAAAGAGGAAATCAAATGAGTGGAGGACAAAAACAACGTATAAGTATTGCGAGGGCATTGATAAAAGATCCAATTATATTGATTTTGGATGAAGCCACATCAGCACTTGATTCTAATAGCGAAAGAGAAGTGCAAAAAGCACTTGATAGTGCAATTATAAATAGAACAACATTAATCATAGCACATAGACTTTCAACAATTCGTAATGCAGATCTCATCGTGCTCATCGATAATGGAAAAATTAAAGAAAAAGGTACTCATGACGAATTGATGAAAAAGAAAGGATTGTATTATGAATTAGTACGACAGCAAGAAAGAAAAGAACGATCACAAGGATAAAAAAATTTAGTTAAAACAATTTTTTTAATAGAGTAAATCCTTATAAATTATTAATACAATTATAAACCATTAAAGTACATTCACTTAAACACATTTGTTTCTATGTACCATCATCTTTCTTTGATTTTTGTAAGCCAAAACTTTTGATAGCTGAATTAATTGCAAAATCTTCGAGAGAGCTGCTACTGCTTCCGTCACTACTTGATGTTGAAGGGCTATTGTTATTACTAGTTGTTGGTAGCTGCTGATTTTCTACATCATCATCGTCCTCGTCTGAATATGATGATTTTTTAAGTCCATATGAGAAGATAGCTACATTAATTGCTTCATTTTCTAATCTGTTGTGCTGTTCATTAATTTGATCACGTTGTTGTATTGCAATAATCTCTCTTGTGTTTTCAAGTAATCTATTAAAAATAGAAAGTTTAATTTTCTGCTGGATCACAAATAGTTTTTGAGATAGAAGATATTTTAACTCACGTATTTATATAATTGTCATCACAAGCTTCTGCCATAGTCATATTTTGCCAAATTTTATATTCTAAATTTGAATGATATTGAGCGAATTGATTCATTTGTGGAAAACTGATATTTTCACTCAATCTTATTCGTTTTGCATCCATTTGTAACTTTTATAAATTTCTTTTTACACTTGTCTTTTCGTTTATCTGTTTACTTTCGATTAATATCACTGTTTAGTAAGAGAAAATTTTGTTTTATGTTGCCATTTATTTATAAAAATAAATGTCGTCTTTACAATTTACTTGACTTGCAATATTTACATTTTACACTTGATCATTCAAGTCGAGGGAATACAATAAACATAAACTTGACTAGTTTTGTAAACAAAAATAAGTGTCAGAAAAATTAATAAAAATGGCAAGAAATGCTGAGAAGGCGATGACTACATTAGCTCGTTGGCGAGCAGCAAAAGAAGCAGAAACGGGAAAAAATGAAAGAAGGCCATATCTTGCTAGCGAATGTACAGATGTAAAAAAATGTGAAAAATGGAGAATTGAAATAATTCGTGAAATTTCAAAGAAAGTCGCTCAAATTCAAAATGCTGGTCTCGGTGAGTTTCGAATACGTGATTTAAATGATGAAATCAATAAGTTATTGCGTGAGAAAAGACATTGGGAAAATCAAATATCGAATCTTGGCGGTCCGCATTATCGACGATATGGACCTAAAACGTTTGATGCTGAAGGAAGAGAAGTGCCTGGCAATCGAGGGTAAAATGCTTAAATCGTTTATTTCTCTTTGAATAAAAATAGCTATATTTAACTTTTTAGATATAAATATTTTGGCGCAGCTAAAGATTTGCCAGGCGTGAGAGAACTATTTGAGCAAGAACCACCTTCTGCGCCTAAGAAAACAAGAGTGGAGTTGATGAAAGATATTGATGCAAGTTATTATGGCTACTTAGATGACGACGATGGTGTTTTAATACCATTAGAAGAGAAAGCTTCAAAAGAAGCAATGAAGAGATCAATGGAAGAGTGGAAGGAAAAATTGAAGAAGGGTGAAATTAAAACTGGAGCTGAAGAGGATGATGATGATGATAGGTTGATTGATATGGATGTAAATGAGGAGTTGTTAGCACCTCGATTTTCACATGTAGAAGTGCCAACTCAAAAAGACATTGAAGATGCATTGTTAAGAAAAAAGAAAAGAGAATTGCTTGAAAAATATACTGAATAAAATGAAAAGATTGCGATTTTTTATGATAAAATAAAATTTGTTTGCTATTTGCCAAAGTGTTCATCCTCCTCTTAGTGTGGTGTATTTCTGCGTTGTGTTGAGTGACAGTTGAATTAGTGTGTGTAATTTATTAAGTTCTAAAAAATGGTTGTTTTTAATTTTTGTGCAGAATAATATGGATATTTTAAATCGAGGTACGAGTTTGTAGCTTTTTAAATAGCATTAAATAAAAATTTAAGTGATTATCTAATGTAATAACTTAAAGTGTAGTGAATTATATGTGTATAAAAGACAAGATTTGTGAAAATATAAACATGTTTTTTTGCGTAGTGAAAAAATTGATTTTGATCATGTCTAAACATTAAAAATTGTCACATTCTTGAATTTCTTTGTTCTCTCTTAAATTTGCTTGATTGCATTTTGTTAAGTTCACTATAATTTTCTTTAAGAGTTAAATCAAATGTATAAGAACGTGATATGAACTTTTTTATTACGATATTATTTTAATCGATTTTTTGAATTATGAAGGGCAATAAGAACATATAGCGTTAACCGTGAAAAATATTGCATACATTTTGACAGCTATAGCAGAAAATTTTCCAATAAATTGTCTAATTTCGCTTTCAATTTTTGTAGATGACTCCAAGGAGGATGAAATTTCGTGTGCATCTTGTTTGAATAGCTTAGAAAATGAGGAATTTATTACGGCATTGGGACAAAACTATCACATCGACTGCTTTCGGTAAGCATGCATGATTCATACGACAACAATGAAAGAAAAATATACGCTAATGCGATTTTCATTTTTATGCTCTTGTATTTTTGTTGTTTTTGTGACGCCTGCCGCCATCAATTTCAAATATGCAACTAAAAATTTACGCTAATGCAGCTGTTCGGTATGTGACAGGGAAATGTGGAACACGAATTTTTACTTTGAAAAGGATGGACTGCTTTTTTGCAAAGATGATTATTGGCAAAAATTTGGGGAGTGTTGTCAAGAATGTGGTGAAGTAGTGAGTGGACCGATTATGATTGCGGGTGATCATCGTTTTCATCCTGAATGTTTTTGTTGTAAAATTTGTAAAAATGTAATTGGTGATGGTGACTCTTATGCATTAATTGATCGTACGAATCTTTTCTGTGGTTCGTGTCATCGACGACAAATGCCATCATCACAAATTCAACAAAAATATAGCACTAATGAACCAGCCTCAATGACTGTCACAATCATCAAGAAACCGCCTCATTCTATCAGATTGGTCGAAATTCCTTGGAAGAGTGAAAATAAAAATTCCATTCGTTTATCTATAGACGAAGAGGCTGCAATGATGAGTCCCCCTTCCAATACTTCATCATCAACAACACGATGTCGTGGAGTGAGAATTTCAGAGTAAGTTTATATTATTGATAACATGGAATTGACAAGTAGACAGAATGGCATTCACTATGACTAATGCAATTAATTTTTTTTCTCTTTCTCCTTTTTCTATCAAAAATTTTTTGTGTGTGTCTCTGTGTGTGTTTAATAATCAGTTTATTTTGCTCATTTTATGGGCGATGGGGAAAATATTTTTGTTCAATTATTGAGCCTACATTCATTGATTATTGTTGTGGTAACGGTAGTACTAGGTATTTATAACTTACTAACAAATTCTGCATGTCTAACATGATTTTGCCAGTTTAAAAAATTGCTAATGATGACAATTACTTTTTGCAGATTGGATGAAAATCCGGATTTAATGGCATTGCATGTCGGTGATAGAATCATTGATATAAATGGACATTCAGTTGATGGAAAAAATTCAATTAATGATCTTCATAAAATTATCGATGACACTGATCGAGTACTTCAACTTACAATAGAACACGAGCCAAATACTATAACAAGACGAAATCCAATTTCAGGAGAATTAGAATTTCTAACGACTCAAACAGTTAGTAGAAATGCCTCATCGTCATCAATATGTCCTACAAATGATTCGACTTTGATGTTACCGCCAGTTCCTAAATTGGATAAAGCTCGAATTGCGACTAGAATGGACGAGGGATATATGAGCGGTACACCAAAGAAATTTAATAAGCTTACACGTAATCAAAAAGGCAACCAGAAAAGAACAACGAAATTCAATTGTGAACAGTCAACAAATTCACTAAGAGATGGTAAAGAAAGAAGTAGTAGCATGAGTAAATTGATGCTAGGTCATAATGTAAATACAACCGATGGCCATAATCAAATGTTTGATCTGTCACGAACAAAAAGTTTTCGTGTTGAGCCGCAAAATGGTGTTCATAATCATAGAATTTTCCGAGCATCAGATTTAGTCATTGGTGAAATGCTAGGAAGAGGATTTTTTGGTGAAGTTTATAAGGTAACTCATAAGGAAACAAAAGAAGTCATGGTTTTGAAAGAACTTTATAAATGGGTTGATGATGATGCACAGCGAAATTTTCTTAAAGAAGTTGCCGTCCTTCGTTCACTTAATCATCGTAACGTTCTTCGATTTATTGGTGTTCTGTACAAAGAGAAGAAACTTCATCTTATTACTGAGTTTATAAGTGGAGGAACTTTAGCTTCGTTACTTCATGGTGCCTCAAATCACATTCCACTTTCATGGAGTGAAAGAATTCATTTTGCTCGTGACATTAGTATGGGCATGAGTTATTTGCATTCAATGAATATTATTCATCGAGATTTAAATTCAGGGAATTGTCTCGTACGTGATGTCGGTAAAGATAGAACTGTAATTGTGGCCGATTTTGGTTTAGCAAGATTATGCAAAGCAGCGACAGATAGCGGAACTGGAACTGTGATAAATCGCAAAAGTCAGCGTGAAAGACGTAAACGTTATACTGTGGTTGGCACGCCGTGGTATATGGCACCAGAGATGTTAAGAGGCAACAAATATGATGAAAAGGTCGATGTTTTTTCATTTGGCATCATTATGTGTGAACTTATAAGTAGACTACAAGCAGATCCCGACTACATGCCAAGAACTGACGATTTTGGATTGAATCGTCTCGAATTTATTGAGTTGTGTAAATCTCAAAATGATCCATGTCCAGAAGTGTTGTACAAAATTGCTTTTCTTTGCTGCGATCTTAATCCTGATCGACGGCCCTCATTCAAAACGTTACAAGAATGGTTTGATCGCATTACTGTTCATTGTGCCATAATTGGAAGTTTTCATAGTCAACTGCCATCAGATCTCATTAATGAAATAAATAATTTTCATGGTGAAGAGACTTCAACATGTAATACACCTGATATATCAAATAGTAAAGAAATCCCACCTACATTCACCATCATACAACAACAACAGCAACTCATCGAGACGTCAAATACAAAAGATGAAATTGATTCGTTACAAACGTCATCGTCACCATCGGAAAAGAAAAAAGAAGTGCCTGAACTTATTGCTCGTACAATGTCGCCACATTTAGCAAAAGAATTTACTGCAAATGGTGATAGAGTTCGCGATTCATGGAGAGCACGACGAAAACAAAAAATTCGCGACAATCGTCAACAACGTGTGAAGAAGGACGTTCACACAAATAACAACAATACAAATAATGTGGTTGAATCGATTCATAAGAAACCATCGCCATCAACGACTGTAACAAACACGTGAGAATTGTAAAGACATATAGACACGAAAATATGCATGCAATGCATGTGAACGAAAAAAAAAAATTAAATATGATTGAATCTGTGATAATTTCCAATTTCTTGTGTTAAAAACAATGAAAAGCAATTTTATCTCTCTCTTAACATTATATTTATTTTAAAAATCATGAATCATCTCCTTCTTTCCAAAAAAAAAAATTATATCATTCCACATTTTATATTTTTAGCAAGCGAAAAAAGTGTTCAATTACACAGACAAACATGCTCTATTTTTGGATATTATTAATTAACTAGGTACTAACCACTAACTTATTATTTCACACAAGTAAAAAGATGATACCCTATCGAAAAAAAAAGTATTTGCGACAGAAAATATAATGCTTGCCTATTTATCTTTCCATTTATATATGATAAAATTAATATTACCTATCTATATTTATATTAATAAAGAAAACGAGCTCAATTGTTTTTTTGTGCTTTGATGTCCAAAATTAACTTCTGCAAAAATTAAATTACCATTTTTGAAAAAGCTCAAGAAGAATATTCAAGTATTGAGACATCGATATACACATGCATACCTATTAAAAAGTTTTAATTAGTAGTGTTAAATGCTTCTATTACTCAATTGTATGTTGTGCACTTTACAAATGAGAAAGAAGAGAAACTTTTCAGTCATTAATAAAAATAAATAAATGCAAGTATTATGATATCATTACAAGAAAGCATGTTACTGAAATAAAAAAGAAAACAATTGCAAATAGACTCTTAAATGTTTTTTTACTCATTTAATTTAATCATTATTATACTTTTTTTTATTCTCTATAAAGGAAAACAATGCTTTTTGATCGACAAGATATTTTCAAGGATAAAAAGGCTATAAGGAAGTTTGGTTTGATGATGATTAAAGTATTTTCAAATTTCATTTCTCTAAAATTTTTTGCAGCACGAGATGATTATAAAAGAGTAATAATAAGTAAAATCACATTTTTCGTCTCAATCTCATCCTCATTTTAATTTCTCTTTTTTTTGATTGCAATGAAATTAATGAAATAAAAAGGAACAAAGTCTTAGCTGCAATTTATCTAGTACTCAAATAGATGTTTTTATATTAATTTAATTGAATAGAGCAGTTATATAGATATAGATAGAGATGAAGGTATACAGAGTTTCACTATTAAATAATTTTTTTAGCATTACATCACACATTCAACTTCTTATTTCACAACTCTTTTAGTTTTTCTCTACATCTTTATCTCACACTCATTTGCTTCTAAAATTAAAAATATAAATGTAAGATGAGAAAGAGGGAGGAGAAAAATTAAAAACTGATAGAATGAGGCTCATTAAAAGAGCATATTTTAATGAAGAAGATGACAGAATTCTGCTTTTTTGTTTAATTCGTAGATAAATGTAGACAAAATACAACATTGAAATTTGCTGTTATTCTTTTTTAGTCATGTCGCTTCTCACTATGTTTTCGAGTAAATTCTTCAGCATTTTTCATAAACTTTTTGCGATCTTTTAGAAACTCTTCAGCCAATTCTGCACGCAAAGGATGTTCGGGTTCTGGATCATTTACTAATGCGACTAAAGCTTGAATTACTAGAAAACAAATTAATATTTGTTAGTGAAATTGATGGAAAAATACAAATATATATCTTACCTTGATCTGTTTTTGTAGCTGGTTTCCAATTTTCTGCAGATATTATTGGTAAACAAACTTGTCCTTTTTCATCGATATTTGGATGGTAGATTTTTGTTTTGAAGCATATTTTTGGTGGTTTAAAGGGATATTCAGCTGGGAATGTGATTTCAATTCGAAATGCACCTTTATTGTAAGGAGGATTATCCTAAAAATAAAATAAAAAGTGTGAAAACATTTAATTGGCATCAATATGAGTCATGAAAATGGAGATTTGCATGTTTTTGAACAAGAAAAAAAATTATGAAATACTTACAGGACAAACTGATCCTGACCATAATAAAATATTGCGATCATCAACCTCTATGTCACGAAATGATTTGAGGCCACTTGCTTTGATATCGGCCAATTCCTGAAATTATAAGGAAATATTAAATTTTAGAAATTTGTGAAATCGCAATTTTTTTTTCTATCAATTTTGATGCAATTGATGCGTGTTTTAGAAAAAGCTAAAATGAAATTTTGGACAGTTGAATTCTTATTGATGAGATTATAATAAATTTAAGCTTAAAAGGATACTATTTATGATTAAATTTACTTACTTTTTGAAGTCTTCTGTTATTCATTTTGTATAGTAGTGATGGAAAATATTCAACAAAAAATGCGTAGTTGCTCTTTTCGAGAAATTTCGAATTTAAAAAGCCGTTAGGAAATCAAACTTCTGTTTTTAGCGCATTTTCCATCAGATTTAGAAAAAAAGCGCTATTGTGCCCACTTTGTCTGTCCGTCTGTCTGTCTGTCTGTCTGTCTATCTGTCTGTCCGTCTGTCTGTCCGTCTGTCTGTCCGTCTGTCTGTCCGTCTGTCTCCGTAACTAGTCTTTCAAAAAACGGTTTTTCTCCAAACTTTTTGCACCAATCTGTTGGTTCTGACTATGAGACCGGTGTAACGGAAGCTTTCCGCGAGATTCGTTTTTCTTACCGAGCTATGGCATGCATATGGTGGACGTCCACCACATGAACCAAAAAAAGTTTTTTTCACCAAAAAATCTTATAATATCATAAAACATAGAAAAAACTGTCAAATGTTTTTTGGACATTTTATTCTAAGTGTATGCTGTGCAATCACATGTACCAAAAATCGAAATTTTCCAAATATAGGCATATTTATACTCGTTGGAAAGGTCTTGAAGCGTACAATAAGATGGCATAAAAAGTTTTTAGATTGGTGTTGACCCAGAGGCATGCATGTGGTGGATGTCCATCACATGCAACAAAAAATTTTTTTCATCCAAAAATCTTAAAATGTCATGAAACGTCGAGAAAACATGTCAGAAGTAGTTTTTGGATATTTAGACCCAAGTGTATGTTTAAATTGTACAGACTTCAAAAGGCCGGAATAAATTTTTTTGAAACTTTCATGAAGTTTTAAACAAAACTAATCTGTTGCGGGAATATGCGCTCAAGAATATGCGCTTTTAACACGTCACTGACGGTTAATATTACTGATTTTTACTTCAATTTGTTACTTATTTGAATGAAGTTCGTTCTTTAAAACGTGTCATATGATAATTTTTTTTTCATTTACTTATTTATCACAAAATCACTCTAAACTAAATTTTTATGAATAGGGTAAAAGATTTAATTTTGGGCCACTTTTGTAAGGTTTCAACAGAAAATGTCTGAAATCTCTTTAAATACATAAATTAACACAATAATTAAGATTCGTATATAAAGCTAAAGCTTTTCCTTAATATTTAAAAACATATTTGAGAGCTAGAAGTCTTTAATTATTGACTTATTGACAAAAACGAAACCCAATTTAATTTTGGGCCAAAAAATCTATTTTTGGGCCACTTTTCAGATTTGTAAAATAATTCATTTCTACACTTACTTTTAATGATTTAACACTTAATAAACTCTTTTCGTTGCATTATATATAGTTTTAAACACTTAAATAAGCAGCATTTCGTTTAATCAAGGTTTTATCAATTTCAAAGATTTTCCATATTTACAAAATTTTCATATCATACAAAAATTTAGTGGCCTAAAATTAAAACGGAATTTAAAATCAAATTTTTGGCTTTATTAAATATTTCTAGCTAGATATTTCCTCATTAAAAAATGTGTGATACGGTTTAGTGCTTGTGAAGTATCAAATATGAGTGATAAAGTGATTATTTTCGTGAATAATTGACAAAATATTGAAAACAAAAAAGTGACGGAAAATCAACAAAAATCTTGATTATTTAAGTATTTAACATTTTCATTTAATTAGCGAAAACTATTGAATGATGCTGAAACTAAACATGTAAAGTATAATCAGTGTTAAATAACGAATTTAATAAGTACTCAATCATTATTATTAATACATTAGAAGAGATTAAATTAAATATTTTAAGAATGTAAACAAAAAGTGGCCCAAAATTAGATCTGGCCCAAAATTAAATCTTTTACCCTATTTTCTGAAAAATAAAAATTAGGAAAAAATTAAATTTTTGTTTTTATTCAATAATTTTTATTCATCAATAATTTCATTAATAATGATAATTTTATTTTTTACTTCGCCATTTTAAAATTATTATCGAAAAAAAGTTAAGAAGTGGCGATTTTTTTATTAATTTTTTTTTTTTTCATTTTTTGTGTGTCTTTGCAATTATTTTCAATCTAAGAAATTCTCATTAAAATTGGTATATTTAAGATTAATTATTCTTATGTGTTTGTTTATTCTGCTTTGATATGCGGGATATAGTCACTATTTACATTTTTTAAATGTTTTGCAGCAATCATCACTATCCTCTCATACTTATTCTTTTAAGTAAAAATTAATGCAAATTGTCTTAATATTTTTCTCTGTACTTTTTTATGAACTGCATTTGAGAATTACTTAATAACAGCGAACATAATAATTTCATAACTATCGTTTTAACTAAAAAAATGATTTATCTCTCTTAAACATGCTTTTTTGCAAGTTAATTCGAGTGAGAGACACACACACATATGATTTGGGATTATTCATTGCCTTAATTAGTTCGCACATTTCTTTTATATGCGAATGTGTGTGTGTTTTAAGAATAATTTTAACGGACAATAAAACAACCTATGTATATTCTTTTAAAAATAATTAATTAAAATGTTTAAAATAAAAAAATTGTGTGTAAAATTCATTGTTCTTACATCAATAAATTAAAAATTGTTTTTTACTCTTCTTTAACCTTCTTTTCTTTTTAACATAATTCATTAAAATTAATTCAGTTTTTTTTTTCACTTCGCTTCGAAGCTCAATTATTGCAAATAAATTTTCTTTTCTGTACGATTTTTTATCCATCCATCATCTATCTTTGTGATTAAACTTTTCTTTTTAAAAATTGTATAATTATTAAGAATAGAATTGAATTCAATATTTTTTTGTTTTTTTATCAAGATTTTTTTTTCTTCTTAACATTTAGTGGGTTTTTATCATCATCATGCCTTAAACTTTCTAATTTCCTTTTATTTTCATTATTACTTTGATAATAACTCGATTCTTTTGTTATAATTTTGGTATATTTGGAATAGTTTTTTTAATTTTTAAATCCTCTCTAAAATTTCAATTTTTTTCATCAAAAAAGAGACTAAATGTGACTTTTTCATCATCATCCATCTTTTATCATTAGCGCAGCGAAGAAAAGTAGTAATGAGATGTAGAAAAATTAAAATTGTTGAACATTTAATCTAGCTAGTTTGATTAGTATATTTTTGAATGATTTAAAAATTCAATTTGACTGCATTTATTTCTTTAAGTCATAAAAAATTTTGAAATTACTCAAAAATTTTGCTCTTAATGCCTAACTTTCTTCATTTTTTACTATACAAAGTTTATAATTTTTTTCGTTTTGACTTTTACACTTTCACTTAAATTCTGATCAACTACAAACTTCTTTTTTTTCTTTCTCTATTTTTGAGAGATAGAATAAATGCAAGGATTTTGGTTCCTCTTTTTTTCCAATTTGATATTTTTCAGATTATTTCGTCTTTTAAAGAATAATCAAAATTTACAATTTTTTATTGCCTAAACGCTATATGCATTAAGATTAATAAATTTTTTCATGTAATTTTCATATTATCGTGAAAGGGGATGCAAAAAATTTTGGTTTTTCATCTTAAATTTCAAATTCTTAATACTTTAAATACCTTTCGCTCGTGAGCATGTATTTGTGTATAAAAGCAATAGTTTTTTTATTGAAGAAAAAGAGTTAATTTTTGGGAGTATAATTTTAATTATTTTTTGTGTGTGTTAAACAATTTTCGATATGCGTGTGAAAGAGTTTAGAAAATTTTTCATTAAATATGTTGTTTATGTATGGTTTTAAATTAATTCATCATTTTTCTTGAAAAAATGTTTTTTTTTTCTCTTCTCACATCATTCATTATTATTTGGTATCATTGTACAGTCGCTGGTGATTATAATTTAAGATTATTATTCTTTTCAATAATTTTTTTTAAATTTTACAGAAATCTTTTTTATATTTCATTATTTACAATTTTCTTCCATTCATTCAAACTCGATTTTATTAAATTGAAAAAGAAAATTCTTTTGAGATCGTGAAGATTTCTTTTCTACATTTTTTATGTGTTTCTGTGCAAGACAAAACTTTGAGGAAGTCATCAAATCATGAATTCTTTTGGCTAAATTATTTAAAAATTTTGTTCTATTTACAATTTTTTGTGAATTTTTTTAAAGTTATTTTTACATTAACCTTCGTAAGTACGTCTCTAAACTAAATTCTCTTAATTTATTATGTGTGTATCATAAATGTTTGTGCTGTGAAGAATTGATTAATTCTTTTGAGTTTCTTTTCAATTGAATTTTGAGTCTATTGTTGATTTTTTGTGTCTTTGATTTCTTTCTCGTGTTATTATTTCATTTAAATGTTGAGTAAACAGTCTTTATCATACAGATGAGTTTATTAGAGAATTAGTTGCTGTACATAATAATAAAGGGATTGCACATTATGAAATATTTTTCTTTTATTCTCGTCTAATTAGCAACAATTTAAATATTATTTTTAATATTCCCATGCATTTGAGTCATCAACTTCACGCTTAACTGTGACATCATCAGCACTTTCGTTCATTGACTTTTCAATTGGATTTGGTTTTTTAATGAAGGACTTTTTGATTGATTCATCTTCATCATTTTCACCTTCAGCAATTGTCAATTTATCTTCTCCTTCTTCATTTGATTGATCCATATTTGCATCATCGCCATCATTTGATTTATAATCAGATGATTGATTCATTACACATACACCATTTATGATAACTTCTTTATCATCGCCTGGAATGTTTTTCTTTTCATCACGCCATTCACCTGTTGTCACTATAATCAAAATAATAAAAATCATCAATTTGCACAATAAAAAAAGTTTTCTCTTTATTTAATTCTTACTTGTAATCAACGGATTGACCCATTGAGGTGCGGCAGGTTTTCTTCTTGATGTACGAGAAATTGCTTGTGGCGGCGGTGACATGTCCTTGTTTTGTTCATTGTTATTATTGAGCTTCGAGTCATTGAGCGATTCATTATCGTCATCATTGCCTCCTTCATTATCGCTATTTTGTTCACCGTCATAATCATCATCATCGTCGCGCTTCAATGACGTCATCGACAAATCGAGACCCATAATTTGTTCCTTTACAGCATTGTTAAGAGCCGCTAGTTGTTCTGCATCAGTACTACCACTCAATAGACCGCGACCAATTAGTGCAGCAAGATTGGGATTTGCTGCAAAATACGGTGGATAGGGAAGAGTCATACCACTAAGACCCATACGTTCTTTTTGAATTTCCATAATACGTTGATTAAGTAAAATTCTGAACTGTACAGGATCAAATGGAGCACCATTGTTATTTTCACGTGATGGAATCGGTTCAGATGGCTGTCCATGTGGTACTTGCTGCTTTAATCGCATACGATGATTATGGAACCAATTTGTAATAGTGCGAGTTGAAAGATTAAGTTCATTGGCAAGAAATTCGATTGTTTGAACATTTGGATATGGATCAAGTTGGAATGCCAATCGAAGAGCTTCTTTTTGTTCTTCTGAGAAAAGCACTCGTTGTTTTTTATTTGGTGGAGCAGATGGCTGTGATTGCATTGATGCAGGTCCAGGTGAATTTGAATGATAAAATTCTGAAGTATCATTACTACTTGTATCTGAACTATTATCATGACCACCAGCACCAGTTGATCTTCGTCTTTTGATTGCTTCACGTCTTTCATTTTTCAATAATTGCAAACGTTCGACATTATTTGCGTCATTTAACCACAATTGCATGCGAATAAATGGCTCACGTCCCTTAATGCTTAGCATATGCCATGGTTTTGGTTTGCTTAACAATTCACTAACTGAACCTTGTGAAAGTCCAAGTACAGCTTCACCGAAAATTTTCTGACCAATATTATTAGCTAAAAGTGCTTCTTTGATCTTTGTGGTGATGACTTGTGTATCTAAATCTTGAGTTAATGCGGCCATTTCATAGACAGTTGGTGATATATGTTGATTCATTGCACGCATGACATTACTGGCAGATGTGACATTTGGTGGCTGTGGTGTATCACGTTCTTGTTGTGGTGAATGAATCGGCATCATTTTCTTATCATTCGATGGTTTTTGATCTTTTGGTGGCAATTGAATTGCATGTTGTGGCGGAAGACCGGGAGGTGTCAGAAGCATTGGCTGTTGTGCATCACGTTGCTGTTGTAATTCACGTTGTTGTTGTGCTGCTACAGCTTGTGATAAGTGAGCCATTTGACTCATTTGCATATGCAATAATGCAGGATCTTGTAATTTTGCCATTTGTTCGCTCAACAATTTTGGCATTGGTGGCATCTGTTTTGACAATTGCGCTGGAATTTGTGGTGAAGAACTATAATTTCCTGTACGCATTAATTTATCAGGCGCAATTTTATATTGACTTGCGACCAACTTGTGCACTGCATTGTCGTCCTCGAGGAACATTTTCATTCGAATAAATGGTTCGCGTCCTTTTTGTGTTAACATATGCCATGGCTTTGGACGTGCGAGTAAATCGGAAACACTGCCTTGCGACAAACCAAGCACGGACTCACCAAACAAACGTTGACTAATTGAATATTGCGAAAGAGCTTCCTTCACTCGCCTCACAATGTCCTCAGTGTTTAGATTGTTGTATAAATCGAATTGTTGTTGAGTGATGGGCGGAAGGACGGCCTTCAATGGACGTTGTTGTGATTGAACGTGTGATGGAACGGGTGATTGTGTTATAAGTGAGTTAGTAATGGATGCCATGCGCTGTAATGGACTAGCAGCTACTGAAAAATCATCAGTTGGTGTGACAGGTGGAAGAATTGAGTTGCTAACGGGACTTGGAGCTGATGAAGCTGTAGTTGTTGGAGTTGATGTTGGCTCGGGTTTTGGTTTGACCATGCTAAATGCACTACGCATTGATTCTTCAAGATCCTTTGGATCACATTCACTTCCAGAATAGCCATTTGATTTGTTGCCACTAATTTTTGCATCTTTTGGAATTGACAAGTCCTGAATTGGACTTCCATTGAGTGCTTGATGATGCTGAAGTGCGAGAAGATTTGTAAGATTATTTGTAAAATTAGGCAAACCAGCTGCACCGCTTTGTTGCTGCAATTTTGAAAATTCTCGCTGATACATTTCAAGTGCAAGTCGAAGATTTTCATCAGCCAGTGGTGGCATACCACTTGCTGCACTGAAGAAATGTGGGAATAAAAGACTGTAAAAAAATTCCTAATTAAAATGTAGTTCTTTGTAAAAGTTTATTAAAAATTTTACCCTGGAAATGCATCACGTTGACCTCGTGCCATAAGTTTTTGAAATTCATCTTGATAGATTTTTTGCAACTTGTCCTCGGATATGTCATCATTCTCATATTTTTTCATTCGTTTTGAGAAAGGCGATGTGCAATTTGGTGGCGATTTTGAATCTTCAATGCTATGAGTGTCTTCAATGTTGCTGCTATTATTCTTGAGCTGTTGTGGCAGGCTTGAATTTGGTTGATTTTGTTGTGGCGATGATTTTTGAATCATACTCGATGCTTCTGTTAGAATATGCTGAATACGTTCATCTGTCATTCCTTCTGACTCGGGACGTCCAAATTGTGGCATTCCTGTTTCTGTAATTGAAAAAAATATTTTAAAAAAATTGAATGCAAAACCATTGTAAAAGTTTTTTGATCTCAAAAAAGAAATTCGAATTTATTGAACTGTCGTGTGGGAAGATAATGATGACTATCCCATCGCAAAGTGAATTTAAAAAATCAAAAGAAGTCAAATGATACTCTTTTTCCATCATTAGTGGCAATTTCAATCGAAGAATGGTCAAAAAATTGAAATAATGATCAACATCAAAAGTAAATGATGCGTGAGAGGTTGATTGTCTTTTTTTTCTAGGGAAATAATTTTTTGTTCATTGGAATTAGAAGAATTGTGTGACGCAAAGAACCGTGGACTATTGACGACAATAAACAAAAAATTTATATTTCGACCACTGTGTGAAACAGAGAAGGTAAAATATGTAGTTATTCTAATGTCATTCACCTATGATTTATTTTGTATGTAAGTATTGGATAAAAAATGTTTAATTAAAGTTTAAATTTATTGATGATGTCGGCATAAGAACAATCAAGAAATGTAAAGAAGAAAACGCAAAGTATCAATCAAATTAAAATAAGAAAGATGAAAAAAGGGGTCCAAACTGTTCAATCTATAGATTCATTTGAAAATTTCTTTCTCCTTCATTAAATTCATCACGCGACATCGCTCGATGGAAGGCCAATAAGAAAAAGAAAATGAAAAAATGGATTGCGTGATTCGACCCAATGTCCATCAACGAATAAATCTCACTCGAATGAGAGAGAGAGCAAGATCTGATAGATATGACTTCAATTTTCTTTTTTGCCTTTCATTCTTCAACAAATGAACGAACGAATCAGTTTTATTGATGAATGAATGAATGTGAATTTCTTCTTTATGTTATTATTTAGAGTAATTTCCAACATCACAATAAGAGAGTGTACAATATACCCAATTGTATCTGTCTAAGAGGAGAAGAAAAAAAAATTCAACGACACGAATAGCCTTCAGGGCAATAAAAAGTATTTTTTTTTGAAGAAACCTCTCAGAATTCATCATCATTAATATTTTAAAAATATTTTTTTATTTTGCTTCATACACATATATTTTAGTTGTTTACGATATATACAATTACACAATTGCTTTTCATTTGCGAATATTGTGTGTATGAAAGAAGTTGAAGAGATACCTTTAAGCTATTCTTCTTTCATACCATGCAATCATTTTCTTTCTCTTCCCACCCGCTTATTTCACTCACTCTTACTGCCGATGAGCAATTCATTTGGATAAACAATTTGTCTGGCAGCAAGTAAGCTAGTGAGGTATGAAGGTTTGAGGATGGCACTCGGCAGTGCACTTTTTATATCAATTTTTTTATCTTTCATTGCGAAACCTGCTCAAAGTACTGTAAAGAAATTTAATTATAAATTTTTCGTAAAAGGGAGAGAATAAAAATTTTTTTACTGCTTTTGTTTTGCTTCATTTTTTTTTAATTTAAAACAAATAAAGAATAATTTTCTTTCTTATAAGAGAGAGAGTCTTGTTTTCGTTGTCATCATACGGTTTGATAAATACGCAAATACTCGTGAAAATGTATAATTTCATTTCGATATATGGGATGTTTCCCTCAATCTCTTTCGCGCAATGTCAATTCAATTTCGCATTTCGCGTTTTACTTCATTAATGTCAAGACAATGATGATGATGAAGAAGAAGGAAGAGAGGCAAGCTTTTAATTTGATTGCATATATATGAAGATGAAATTGGCAAGGGACAACAATGTATTATTAAAATTTGATATGGGAATTTTTCTTAAAGAAAATTTTTATAAAATAATGCGAAATTGATTCCAATTAATTATGGTGAAAATAGAATTCACGCACAATATTGTTTTTGAAATGATAGTTTGATAGTTCATGACACTCCTATTCACCCTCAACTATCTTCTCAATATCATGTTTACATACATTTGTGAGTGTTGATCGAGTCAATTTTCCCATCACATTCATATAATTACAATTTCAAATATCATCCTATCTAGTTTTTGAAATCCTTGCATATTGAATTTCTACGCAATTTTCAAGTTTGTTATTAAATTTTATGCTCTCTCACTCACTTGAAAATAAACATATTCTCGATAATTACAATGTTTGAAGCACATGTGAGGCACAAGTTTTATTCTTTATTGGATTTATGGCTTTTATTTTGTTTGTGCCATTTCGCATTCACTCTATATATACATATTATTGTGGGAAAATCAATTAATATCGCGTTTGCAATAAATGAATGGTGAATAAATATAAAAAAATACACTGGAATGTGCTTGTTGAAGGCCATATGAAAGGAGAAATATATTGTGTTTTAATAATACAGCAAATGGTGCTCTATAGATTTTTTCAACATTGATAATCGTTTATTAAAAGCTTTTTAGTGTTTCAGTTTTGATTTTTTTTTTGTATGGAAATTTTTTTGTTCTTTAACCAATAAATTATTGGCTTTTATATAGTTCATTGTTGCTTTTTAGTGGGTGGGAATTAAGCTATAATTAGCACTCGAAAATGTTTATTTAAGAGGCTTTTATTTCTCGATCGAAATTTCTTACCAAAATAAAAAAATAATCCTGATTAATTTTCTAATAATTTACAGCTTTCAATTTCCCATAATGTCAATTTTCTTACAAGTCTAAGAATGAAAAAATAATTGAAAATATTTAAATCTTTTTCTCATTTTAATATTTTTATTTTAAAAATTTTCTGAGGGTTGTATTCGATGATAACACTTTTTACACTTTTTCTTCACCTGCGCGCATATCCCTAATTAACATTTTTTGTCTATAAACGAATATGCAAGTAAAAGTATAATTTATTCACCCTGTGAGACTTTCTTTTAATCGATTTTGTATTAATAATCCGACTTTATTTTGCGCGCAAGAGAAGAAGAAGGAAAAAATTTCATACATAAAAATTATTATTTATATAAAGAGCAAGAGGAGCATAGAGAAAAATATAATAAAATTAAATTTATATCCTTAAATTATCCCCGAGTCCGCAATTTTTTCCACCATTTCTCGATAATACGGTCGACAATAAATAAAATTTTTCTCTTCTTCCCTGCTGCTGCTGCTGCTTTTTTCTTCTGACATATTTTGCATTTGCATAGATGAACATAAGAGCTACAAGAGTATCTTTTATTTTTGATAAGTAAAAAATTGTATTGATTTTTAAGAGTTTAATTTAAATTTCACACCTTCACACATCCGCAAATTAATCTCTTAAAAGAAAACATCGCGCCATGCATTGAAATCATCACAATGAGAAATGATAATAAGCAAAATAGAAGAAAGAGAGAAAAAATGTGCATTAAAAATGATAAAGAAGTATATTCATGCACAATTCAAGTGCCATCTATTCTACTACTGGTGCTGCTGTCTCGACAAGCATTGTCAATTTCAATAATTAAAGATTGAATGCGACGTGCGAATGCATTTGATGAATAATTAGAAAAATCCACTCGTTTGATGCATGAGTGCTGCTACTGCTATTTTTCATTTTCGTTAAAAGGATGAATGTTGCCTTAAAGGGTTTAAAAAGACAATTTCTAACGTATTTTTTTGAAATTCATTCTCTATAAGAGAAGAATTGAAAAGTAAAGAAAAGATGCTTTTAAACAGCAGCATATGGTGATAGAGAGTATTAAAGGTAGGTAGTATGAGTAATGATGATTATTTTTCCCTCTTTATATTTTCCATTTTCATTCCTTCCCAACTCCTTTTTCATGTTTGCATAGCGGCGATGATTTGCAAATGGAATAATGAATATTGCGTGATTGAGTATCAAGTAAAAAACAAAAAAAAACAAAGAAGAAGAGAAAATATAAAAAAACGTGCTATTGCTGTTGAGTTCGTCGTCGCATTGATATCCACCTTTGAGTTCCTTCCACCTCGCTTGATTTCTCTATTAAAAATAATATTTTCTTTACCTACGAAAAGCAATAAAGTGTTGATGGATTTTTTTGACTTTTTGGTCATAATCCAGTATTTTATGACTCGCATGTGTATGTGTTTGTAACATGACTATTTAACAACTTTAACATAAAACAAACATGCAAGAAGCTAAAAATCCTTCAACAATAATTTATGATATTCTCAAGCCTTCACTATTATCAGCAAAAAATAAAAAAGAAATTCACTCATCCTACTATGAAATAGGAAAATTATTTTGTCGTTAATGATTGTTACTTCTTTCTCACACTACTACAACACGATACAACGACGATTTGATTTCTAACCAAAAATAATAGTGAAATTATGAATTTTTATGAGCGAATATTAAATATCGCCGCAGCAGAAAACTTCGACTCGTGTTTTCTTTTATTTTCTTTTCAAACTAATTGTTAAAATATGGAAATTTGTTATTAGCAAAAAGTAAAAACATGAAATGTGAATCAATCTGTGCTTATTTGACTTCAAGACAGTGAAAAAATTTTTTTCTTACTTCGACCAACACTTTTTTTGACCTCATTCTCACTTCTTACTTGCAGCTTAGTTAAATCACAAAATTTATTAGCACATATAAAATAAATATTCACATTTTATTCCCTTCTTTGCTTTACAACTTTCTGTCGTAGTTGTTATTTTTATAATCATCAATAATCAATAAATGAATGGAAACATTTAATGCAATAAATTTCCTTCTCCTCATATTTTTTTAATTATTCGAACAAACATAAAAGCAGCAGTGTGTATGTTTGGACTAAAGATTTTTTATAGGGTAGCAAAAAAAGGGTTCTGTTCTACTGGTGGTAATAATTAAGTTCTATGATTAAAGACGAACGTCTTGTTTTTTTTAATAATTTTCTTTCTTCTTTTTTTTGGTTACAAGAAACACAAAAAAATTTTTTCTTTTTCACCTCCCGCATAAATTATTATGAAACATAAAAACAATATCGAGAAATTACTTTTACGATTTTTATTTCATAATTTGTTTATGATAACCAACTGTGAGTTAGTGAAGCAAAAGAAATTGCCTTCTTTTCGATGGCAGGGAGAATCATAAAGTTTTGAAACAATGTTGTTACATGCTACACGATTAGTAATTTTATAAAAAAAGTCAAAGAAAATTCTCAATGATTAAAGCTCTTTTATTATATATTGCACAGTAGAGATCGACATTTTATGGCACTTCACATTCGAATGTATTTATGGTGCGATTAATTTCGTCTCAATGGCATGAGCAATTTAATGAGTCTGTATATATGATAAGAATGAGATGAAAGGAAATTTTTTTCAATGCTTTAAGCATTTAAGAATGATTGCTGGCAATTATTTATAATAAATCGATTTTTTGATGTTTTAAATGAGTTAATTTGTTGCAGATTTTTTTAACCGAATACAAAAAAGAAGAGAAAATCAATTTTAATTTAACACTGCAAATTCTTTTATTTGTTGAAATTTAAAGTTGAACTGAAAGTCATGAATTTGACCTCAGATCTGAGAGAGAGCTAACAAGATGAACAGACATGAAAGAGAAAAGAATTTTCTTCATTTCAACAGCATCAACTCGTGATTTAATTTTTCTCTCTTTCACTTACTTGTTTTCTTGTTTTTCTGTGTCTGCCAAAAAGTCACACAATTTTGTTGTTGAAGTTGCAATGTATCATCTTCGTTTGCCTCATTTCATTCTAATTTTCAGCTTTAACAACAACAAAATTCATCATTGAGACACAAAAGACAATTATTAGCTCGTTTCATAGAGCGAGAAAAATATTCATTGGCGATTTGACAATTTTTTCTCTGCTTTTTGATGACTTGCTCAGCAATTATTGCGACATGCTTATTTTTTGTCATTAAAAATTATTTGTTGATTTGTCGTAGGGAAAAAGAATGACAAGACACAAAATAAAAGAAACTTTAGAATTTGAAGAATTTATGACAAAGAATTTTATTGTTCGTTGTAAATAATAATTGAAGTTGAACTTCAGGCGGGTTCAATAAATCAAGCACACAGAAAGAAATAAATGATAAATTAAAATGTTTATAATTAATAAACAACGTAACATCAACACACAAAAAAAGGAAAGTCTTTGTCTCGAGGATTTTTTCCATCATCACCAAGTGAATATGATTGAGCAACTTCAAAATAAAAATTATTCGTTTTAAACCCCAAACCTTCATAATTTTATATTTTTTTTGTAAGCCATCAATATAAATTCTCTTTTGAAAAAATGTAAAATTCATAATTCGTTAACAGACAAATGGAAAAATAATTAAAAATCAAAAAAGGGAGAGAAATGCGAGGCAAAACATTTAATGAAAGTGTTTATTGCTGTATACAGAACAAATATCTGACTGTTTTACCTCGCAAGAAACTTCGCGGTTGAAGAGTGGTTGAGGAGTTTGTCTGAGTTCTCTTTTTTAAAATATTTTTTTTTCATTTGATTCTATGCGTAGCAGCATATACAAATTTTTTTCAATTATTAATTTTCATTGAACTCGAAAATCGTTTGATAGACAGAGCAAGAGAGAAAAGAATAATTTTTTTATGTATGAATTTTAATTTAATCAAATGTTAAGAGAGAAAAGGAGAAAAACTGGAAAAATTTGCCTTTTTTTCTCCTTTCATTTCAAAACATGACTGCAGAGAGATAATTAAATGCAATTTTGTTAAATTGAATTAATTATTGTGAGTAGAAAAAAGAAAGAGAAGAAAATTTCTATCAATATTCAACAAGGATAAGCTTCACGTAGCTCACTAATTTAATTTCATTTTTTTCCATCAATTAAAATTGAATTTTTTCCACTCGTGTAAGTTTATGTGCTTAAAAAGAATTTTATTTTCTAATTAGCGACATATGCAGAGTTTTTTCCAAGGTGAAAAGACCTGAATTATTTGCAAAATTGTCATCTTTTCGTAAATAATTTAATTTTATAGAAAGTAGTAAGAAATATCTAATTATCACTAGAATTTATAACTCTTTTAAAATATAGAACTGTTTGGATCAATAAATTTCAAATTCATTTGCTTTTATTTTGTCTATTTTGTTGATAAAATTTTAAATTGATGAAGAAATTTTTTCAAAAATGTTTTATTTACATTTGAATGTTTAAAAACAAAAAAATTTATGTAAACAAAGATTTCAAAAATTTAAGCAAAAAAAAAACAGAAATTTGTAAAATCAACCACGAAATTACTTGAATTAGCAAGAAATCAAAAAAATAAATCTTATATAAACATTAAAAGATTGTATACAATCTAAATTCTGTTTCAATTTTGAAAATAATTGGAATATCTAATGAATTAATTGTCGAATAAACATAGAATTGTTGTTCTATAGAATCATAGATTTATTTAAATATTATCACCTTGGTTTGTATCGTGATTTTATCTACTCATTTCGCGTTATTCTGAGACTATTTATTGATCCTCCATGTGTGCGAATGGACAGACATTAATTACCTGCCATTATTATCTCATTTTTACTCTCTGCCTTATTTTTTATGACTCTTCTTTTTCTCTTCTCTATATAAACATTTAATTATTGACTTGATTCCACCTCTGCAGAAAAAAAAAGAATTTTTCTTCATGAAGGAAATTTCAAAATAAATTTTTTAAATTAATCAACTAATAAACATGCCGGTTTTTGAGTTGTGAAAAATTTATTTTGTTTTGTTTTGTTCCCAATAACAAAAAAACAAAGGAATTTTAGAGTCAGAAAAAAGTTTTTATCACATTCGATATCTCTTTAAATCAAAATGATGCGTATTTTTAGACTTTTTATGTCTTAACTCAATATTTTTTTTATCTTCCTCATGTGTGTATTTGTGACTTTTCATTTATAAATTGAAAGGAATTTTTTTCTTGATATCATTTTTCATTTGATTTTCTTTCTGTTCTGTGCGTACATTACATTCATTTTCAACGATGATGATCGTAAAATATAATTAAGAAATATGTGATGAAGGAAATTTTCTTTCTTTTATATTATTAGTGTATGAGAGGCTTAAGTTGAAGTTTAAAATCTGTCAACTGTGAATCAGAATGAATAAATATGAATAGATATTTATATCAAATGTGTAAATATAGTCATATTTCATGAGAAAAGGAAGAGTTTTTAGTTTTGTCTAAAAGAAATCTCAAATTACAGAAAAATAATCGAAGTATATGAAAGTCATCAATTTATGATGATAAAAATTTCTTTTTTTCACCCACTGTGTGCATGACTTTATTAAATTTATTGCTTTTTGATACACAAGAAAAGAAAAACTTTATTTTTTTTCAATGTCTTACAAATAATGTTTCTGAGATGATGATAGGAGTAAGATGAGTAGATCTTGATCGATATTGGCATTATGCCAGTAATATTTAAACTACCAAGTAGCAAAAGAAAAATGTTTATTTTGTAATAAAAATTTGTTGTCTCCAACATCAATATATACGTTGATATTAGTCAAATAATACTTTTTTTCTAGAGTGAAGTTTTTGCTTAAAGTTATTTCGTTCAAGTTGAGAGAAATAAAATTCTTCGCTAACTGTAAACAGTCGATAAAATTTGAGATTATTTACGAGCGAATGATTGCATTTAGAAAGCCATTAAAGATGTTCAGCGTTAGTAAAAACAATTTTTTCTTTCTTATTTACCGTCAGTCAAACGAGGCAGCTCACAATTAGCATCGAAGAAGGAAGGTTGAGGTCGGTCAACAACGAGTGAAAATCTTCCTTCTTTTACATTTCAGTCAGTCAGTCAAATGCAAATTTATAAATGCAAATTTATGACACACTTGTAAACATTTTCTTTTTCTCTCGTGTCATATTGCGTGTGACACATTCAACCTACATACTTAATGTCACTAGTCCATGATCTTATTATTATAATATTCTTAATAATCTTCACACTAGAACTTGCAAATATGTATTGTCGTCATAAAGAAATTATTAAAAAAGAAAAATCATTCAATGAGGGATAAGTTAAATGAAATGTTAAAAATAATAATTAATTAAAGGAAAAATGCTATATAGCATCAGAGAGAGACAATGTTATATGCATTTATGTCTCGCCTTGTGCTTCATTTCTGCAGTTGCTCAGTTACATTGAATTAATATTGTCGTGATGGGAGTTGAAGTTTTTTTTCTTCTTTTTTCAATAGAATAATAAAATTAGATATAACGTTTAATACCGAGACAGAAATAATTGTTTTTATTCTTTCTCTTTGTTGATACATTATATTTATATTGTATGTGAAAGATTTGTAAGATTTCACAGCATATATCAAAGGAGTAGAAACTTTCTTGAATAATTTTTTTGCGTAAAATTTACCGGTAATTTTATGAATTTTACAAAAACAATTAAATTAGGAAATTTTCAAAACATCTGTTTATTTTTGAGTTTTTTGAAGTTTTCAAAATTTCCCGTTTAATAAAAATTTTATTTAAGAAAATCTTTTATATTCAAAATTCTACGAAGTTTTCTAAAAATTTTACATTTTAAAATTTACCAATTCGTTTTTTTTTTTTAAAAAAAAAGTTTGAAAGCCCTTGAAATTGAAAAAACAAAATAAAATGAAAACCGAGTAAAATGAAAAACATTTCTTTATGCTCATTTAAGTGAATAATTTAAATGATGCGAATGACGATTCGTTTTGTGTCTGTACTTTATTCGATCTTTTAATACATTTTTGCTTTCTTTCATTTACGTTTTTTTTCAAATCAACTTGTATGAAAATAATTTTTTTTTAAGAAAAAAAACTTTGTGACTGTCCCTCATAATAATAATTTACCTTTGTGTCTATTCATGTGAGACTGTAACATTCTTTCTCTGTAGAAAGATATACTTATAAAAAGAGAAGTTAGTTAAGTATCTATCTAAAGTGGAAGTTATTATTCAATAAATAATTTGAGGTCATTAAAAAGGTTGAGAATGACACTTGACCAATATGACCAACCTCTCTCTTTCTATTATCTCCCTTTTTCACTAACTCATTGTATGCGCACGAGAAAATGAGAAGAAAGGAAAAGTCAGCACTTGTCCTTTTACTCTTTATCGACTTTTCATTGCAATAGTCAATTGGTAGAAATTTAATTACGAATTTTTTTAGGAGTCACTTCTACCACTTGAATAGTAATTAAATCATTATGGTGCAAAAGCGTAAGCAGGAGAATAAAAAGGAGTAAAAGGGTTACATATTGAAATATTCTGATAATTAAGATTAACTTTTTCTACATCTGAAGTATGTAGCAGTCATTAATTAAAAAATTTCTCTTTTTCTCTCGCTAACTAGATAGAATAAAAAGTGTGAAAAAGAACTTTGTATATAAAGGTACAGCCCATTCATTTGCACATCTGATTATCATGTTTCACGCATGACAACGCTCTTACTTTTCCTATATTTATCCCTTTTTATTCGCGTTGTCATCATTATTAGATCTTGATATGTTTTTATTTCCACTTCTCACATTCATACATATGAATTGAAAAGTTTACTTTATTAAAGGCACATGTCTTTCAGTCATGGCAACATCCTATTCAACAATTGTGAATTGAGGACATGATGGAAAAATTGGAAAATTAATGCCAAGTGAGAACTCAACTCCACTTCATGATTCTTTTTATCTATAGACACATGTAGACAATTAAAAGGATTAAAATTCGCTTTTTCTATTAGATTATTTAATAGAATTATTGCTTTCATTTCCCTCCACGAAATCATTCACAAACGTTGAAAACATTTTCTGCAGAGATTGCTTTTGTAAATTTTTTTTAAAAAACTAGAGCCAATTTTATCCTTTTTGAATCGCTAGAAAAAAATATTTTATTGACTCAAATTTATGTCGCATCTTGATAATTTTCCTTGTGCAATTTTCAAAACAATTTATTGATTTATTATTCAAAAAACACAGAAAATTTCCCTTTATTGCATTGTGTTCTTTACCTTTAATTTGATAAACGAAAATTGCTTGATTTCTATCGAGAAGGAACAGCAATTGCATGTGGCACCATTCACTGAATGATACGTCGACTATCTATGTATTATAAAGACAACAACGAAAAGGATCAAAATAATTTCTGGTCTATGTGTCACACTTTTTTTTTATTACACACATTTGATTTGAAAATTT
The DNA here is from genome assembly GCA_018290095.1 of Polypedilum vanderplanki. Lineage (NCBI taxonomy): Eukaryota > Metazoa > Arthropoda > Insecta > Diptera > Chironomidae > Polypedilum > Polypedilum vanderplanki. The sequence continues at coordinate 23,051,533 of CM031381.1, read as the reverse complement.
CTCAGTTTTAATGGAATTTCAAAAGTACCAACAACCAGTCAACTAGTAAAAGAATTATTCATAATTCATCAGAGAAAATTTTCATTCGTCACCGAACACAAACAAAAATGAAAATCGGATTTCCGCTTATTCCTGTTCTCTTTCAATAGTAGAATAGGAAAAAAAGAAAATCTAAGCATCGCATTCTGCAACATATATAGAGAGACATATAGACAATCATAAATTCCTTCATTGAAGCGTAAATCTTTCCGCAAAGCTCGAATGACTCCAATAATTATAAACATCCCATCGAGGCTTCTAGTCGAGTGGAAATTATTGTCACACAACCAGTCAATGTATATAGCTTTGATCTCAAACCACCCTTATATTATACACAATACAACGTTGAGCACATTTTGCAATTTTCATAACGTCGTCGTTTGTGTTTGTCATATATCTGTAACTGTCGAGGAAAATAATAATTTGTCATCATGTCTTTTTGAATTTCTCTCCTCGATGCCTTTTTTGTCGATGGATGTGCAATATCATGGAAATGAATTTGAAAGACTTTTTTGTTTGACAATTGATGGTTTAGGTGCAAAATTTTCTCATTTTATAAAAGATTTTGGATTATTGATTTGATTTTTGGTTGTTAATTATTAGTTTTTAAATTGTTTTTAGGGAAGTTTTTGGGAATTAAATGTGAATTTTGTTGAATATTTTTCAAGATAATAAATTAGAAGAAGAAATTTGAAATTTTAAGATCGAATGCAAAATTCGTTTCAATTTGGTATGGATAAATTTTTTGTTGTTAAGGAAACAGATTTAACATATTATAAATTTAGTAGTTACTTTTTTGCATTTAGATAATTTTTTTGTAAAAGATTAAGATAATTAAAGAAGAAAATTTATTTTCTTTTCATGAATTACCATATGAATTTTGTAAGAAAAGAATAAAATTAGAATATTGAAAAAGTATGAAATAATAGAAAATTTATATTCAAATCTTAAGAATAAAAAATTATCGGACCATTTGAAAATCATTCTTTTTCAATTATTGAATTAATTTCAAATTTTTATTAAAAACAATTCCAAATCCTTGCTAAATTTTCTCTTAAACAATCCCAAAATTTTTTATTTTTACCTTCAAAAAAAGAATTTTCTAATAAATCACAATAAAATCATTCATTCACATTTCAGTCTTTCAATAGAAAATAACAAATGAAAAAAAAACTTTCAGAACTCAATCACGTTTTAACAATTCATAATTTCATCTCTCACAGATTGCATTTATACTGACCATTTGACTGTGAATTGCTAGTAGTAAAAGTGAAATATGAAAAAAGGTGGAAACGTGTGTGTGTGAAGAATGATATGCCACAATGAAATTGGCAATTATTAGTTTTTCGTGCTCGTTCAATAAAGTTTCTTTTCAAATAAAAAAAGCAATAAACGAGAAAAGTTACTATAAAATTTTTAATAATCAAAGTTTTTTGAAAGGTAATTTTTTTTTATTGAAATTTTCCCATCAAAGTATAAAAAATTATTTCCATTCATTTTATCTACCAACAAAAATCAAATAATTATCCAATTTTAATATTATTACTCCAACTACCAACACAAGCTAAAAAAGCCAATCTGTGAAAATCTGTCAAACGGTAAATTAATAGCAACAGTGAATGCAAAAAAATAAATCTACACGAGAGAGATGAAATATTCACAATGTGGGAAAAATATTTATGCAAATCTAATGGAGTGCTCTTCTATTTGTGCTAGAGCAATTCACATCCATAATAGATTGAATTGCATTGATTGCAACATACGGCATAAACGTTTTCTCTTTTTTTTTGTTCACTGTCGATAGAAAAATACAGAAATTTTTTTTGCCTCTTTTGCAACTCATCCGGTTCAATCGTTTACCACTCAAAATGCTGTTGCACATTTTTCCCCAACATAAAATAAAAATCCCAAGAGAGAATTGTGTTTTTATGATTGAGGATTTTTTTATATACCTCTATGTATGGAAGAAGATGCAAAAATACCCGCAAAAAACATTCAATAAAACTCAGTTCACAATCTATTGCAATGAAAGTGAAAGAAAAAAATTTTTTTTTGCAATCAGAGTCATAAAATGTTCATCGTATTCATACACAATGGAATTATTGGAATTTAATTGCTTTTGATATTGTTGAATGCACATGATGACATGTTGATGATGTCATTCTAACATGTTATAACATTTGACACGTTCAATTTTTGAAACTTTTTGAGATCATTAAAAAATAAAAAAATTTCTTACCTTTTTTAGGAATAAGTGACTTAAGAAGCATAACAGCTTGATCATCACAGGCCCAAGCATGCATCTTACGATAACTATCACGTCCTTTTTCTGTCAATTTATCCCAAGGCTTTGGCTTGCTCAGTAATTCTGATACTGTACCCTGTGACAGTCCCAGCACGTATTTTGCAAATAATCTTTGACCGATATTATGCACTGATAATAATTCACGTACACGTCGAGAAATGTGCAGTGTATCGAGATTTTGATTTGCATACTTGTCCATATTGTAGCGTAACATCTCTTGGAGACGAGCTTCCATAGGATCACCCTTTGGTATCAATGAATCACCCAAACGCCCTGCCATTTGTCCAATCGGTAAATGCAAATCATCAGCAAATTTATAATGATTATTACCTCTATCAGTAAATGGATTAAAATGTAATCCGCCAATTGATAATGGACCAGTGCCATTGTGCAGCAGTGAATGATTGTTGTCATCGGAGGGACTCTTTGAAAGGGGTGGCAGTGACATTGGTGTCGAAACACCGCGACCACTCATGTGATTTTCATCGGCTGAACGAATATCCTGCAGAATTGGTGTGCTTGCTGTTGATGATGCATCGTGACTATTTTTGTCATTGTTTCCGCTGCCACCTGTCTGCTCATGATGATGCAGATGATGGTGATGCGGAAGCGATTGATTGTGCGAACTTAAGCAATCTGTGAAATTGGGAAATTGATTAATCATTCGATTGTGCATCGATGTTGTGAGCTTTGATAAGTGCGACGATGGTCCAATGGCTTGATTTGATTGTGTAGATGTGGAGATGGAAGAGGAAGAAGAAGAAGAAATTGCCGGCATTGGTGGAGGCAAATCAATGAAGGAAGAATGTCGCCAATTATTGACAATTTCCTCGCCCAACATTGAGCTAAATTGCTCAACATTTTGCAATGGTGGCGGCAGGATATTATTCTGCGAGGAAGGTGTCGACGCTGGACGTGTTTCAATTTTATTATTGTTATTATTACTATTTATATTATTGTTGCTGTTGCTGCTGATGTTGTTATTATTAAGTTTATTACTGATATTTTTAAGTTGCTGTATTGGCGTAAGAATATCATGAAAGCTATTATATTTGTTATTATTATTACTATTATTATTATTGTTATTATTAACAGATGGCACGATGGTAGATCCTGTGAATGAACAATCAATCATAACAGAGACATATTTATATATATAGTCAACATTTAACAACAATTAAGCGAAAATTTAATTTTTTGATGATGATGATGATTTTTTTCATGCATTTTTTTAAAGCTTTCATTTAATTTTTTGATAAACAGCAAAATACAATAAAATTTAATTTTTTTTTGCTCGCTATGGAAAATAATAAGAATGAATTTTTTATATATTTCAGCATCTACACGAAAAATTTTAAAAATAAATTAAGCGAGTAAAAATGAGAGAGAAATAGACAAGGCGAAGAAGGGAATAATTGGCGACTGAGACTAAAGAGTATGTGCACTTAAATTAATTAAAAGTGAAAAGAATTTAAAATAAAAGAGAAAATGAAAAAAATAATTTTACTTACCATCAACACTTGATGATTTTTCATTTTGTGCTGCTAATGCTTTAGTATGTTCTAATATAAGTTCATGGAATTGTTTCGAATCAGTCGTTGTTGTCGATAAATCAACAGATCTTAGATTACTGTAAAATAAGAGAGAAGATTGAGAAATATGAGAATAAACACATGTGCATCAAATCAAGTTAAATAAATACATTTCGCAGTCTTAAAGTCGGTGCAAGGGATGAATATTTATAATCAACTTGACTCAACTATTAATTGTAAAATGCATTTTAAGAAAATTTTTAAAAGTTGTTCTTCATAATTTTGATTTTATTAATTGAAAATAAAAAATTCAAATTAAATTGAATACTTCCAACAGTCTATGAATTTTAAAATTAATGAATTTGAATTACATGATAAAATGTCAAGTTGAAGTCAAGTAATTTAAAAAAGTCATGTAAATCATTCAAGTCAAAAAAAGTCAAGTCAACTTGATTGCATAATTAAAGAAATGAATAAAATAAAATATTTTGATAACTCTAAAAAATGTTCATCCCTTGAGTCGGAATAAGATAAAGGCAATTTTTTATTGCATATATAAAAGATTTCAGACATGCATGCACAAGCATTGCCGATACTACAAATATTTATTCCTTTTCATGAAAAGATTCATTTTTTCGTTCGGTCCATGTCATAAAAAATGTGTTAATTTTTTTTTGTTCTTTACCTATTTTCCTTCTTCATATCCTCAAAATCGCCTTTGCTTATTCTATTCTCTAATCGTAAAATGTGCTGTCTTTTGCCTTCTAGACTTTCTTCTAGTCGTTGAATTTGTACATTATGTGACTCTTGAAGTGCTTGAATTGCGGTTCGTAGTCTCGCTATTTCATCAATAAGGATTGCTATCTGTAATACATAAATATATAAATAAAATTAATATCAAAAAATAATATTTTCTTTTATGCCTTGAAGCTCTTTTTTATATGAAACCAAACAACCATAAAAATACAAATTCGATTCTCAAAAATTTTGATTCATTAATTTTCATTTGTTTTCCATCTTATAATCTTACTTATTCTGTCGAGTGAGAAATTTTATTGAAAATTGAAGCCTTTTTGTAAAGAAAATTAAAATTTAAGAGTGTGGGAAGCGCTTCCATTTTCACATTTCATTCAATTCAATTTTGAAACAAAGATTTTCATGTCTTTTTAATAAATAAAATGAAAACAATAAATCAAAATCTGAATAATATACAGATGAGATTTTCTACTTCTACCACTCCACCTACTTCTTTATCTTTGTTTCATTTATGGAATGAGAAATGAAGCTTCTTCAATATCTAAAGCTATAAATGTTAAAATTCAATCGTATACAAGAAATTATCTTCTTCTCAAACCCCTTTTTTCCAACTTCTCTCGCTTTTTCCAAAAAATGACAAAAAAAAGGAAAAATTGAAAATAATTTTTCTCTCACTCAACTATGTACAAGATGAGATGAAGCACTCAATCAAGATATAGGAAAAATAATGTATATATATAAAATGAACATCAAATTTTATTCTATCAAAAAATATTTCAAGTATTCTTATTGTGAGTGAAGAAGAAGAAGAGTCGGGGAAAAAACTACTCATCCCTGATTTGATTTAACCCCACTAGAGAAGTTGGTTGAGGAAATTTTCATTCTATGTATAGCAGCAACAAGCATTTTTTATTTTTTTGAATATTGAAAAATCAAAATAAAATTTTCTCTCGTATTTTCTCAGTCTACGACGAGTAGTTGAAGTGTGTTCAATTTTTCAGAAATTGAAGTAAAAGCTGATTGTGGTAGGCAGGTGGAAATGGAAAGAGATAAGAGAAGAAATTTTTAATCTTTGTTTTTAATTGCTGTTTTTTGTTCCTTAAATGTTTTCAGTTAAAATTGAGATTTTTGTTAAAAATGAATTGGAAATTAAGAATAGAGTCAAAAATAAAATATTGTTTTGAAACAAATATTTTCAAAGTATGGTATGTCATTTTTAGGATAAAAATTTTTAAGGACAAATAAATTTTTGAGACATAGAATTTAAAGATCAAAAGAAGAAAATTAAGATCAATTTTAAGATCAAAATAAAAATTTAAGATCAAGATCAAGATTGAAATTTGTAAACAAAATATCAAAATGTATTAGAAAAATACATTTCCATCACTTTTTTAGCTGACAATCTTATTAGCTTAAAATTGTAATTTTAAAGAACTTAGAAAACTTTAATTAACAAGAAAAATTTTCATATGTGCCTTTCTCTTTCAATGGTCATGAAAAATTCATAAATATTGATACACTAATAATTACATGTGTGATGACAGCACTCTCTTTTTCTCCCTAGTGTATATTCATATATATGTTCAATGAGTGAGAGAATGTCACGCAGTCTTTAACAGAAATTAATATTTATGATGATTTTGCGATGACGCATGATAAAAGTGAAAACACTGCATGTGATAGAAAAATCATTTAGTAATATTTATTGGAGTCATCTGTTTCCTTTCCAAATGATTCAGTTTTTCCTGTATACTACTGCATATGTTTGCATGTAAATCAATATTTTAGAGTGAAAGTTTTTTCTCTCTCTTTTCAATTCCAAAATGGAATTTATTTTTAATTTTCACACTCGAATGACGAGAAGCGAGCCATAGTGAAGTTTTATTCGCAATGATAGTTTTCTATACACATTTATATGCTTGGTTTTTTCACTCTCTGATTTTTAATCCAATTTTCTATGAATATGAAATGATTTTTACTCTATAGTTGGGATTTTTAAGTTTTAAGAGAAAAATATACATTTTTATATGATTTTTGTTAGAAGTTCATCATTGTACTTTGAAAAATATGAAAAAGTCAAAATATAAATTATTTTTATACATTAGCATAAAAAGGGATGTGATTGGGTGATTTCAGAATTTTTGACCGATAGCACTTTTCCTCTTTCAAAAAAATTACAAAATTTTTCCCTTTTTTTGCTACCTATCAAATGTGATATCGAATGAATAAAAAAGGGATGAGGTTAAAAGGGTTTCACATGTGTATAATTTATCCTTTTTTTATTAACGAATTCTATTATCTTTTCGTTTCGTTATTAATTTGATTTCTTCTTTTTTTCTGTACAATAAATATAATATATTATTTATCTGCGGTTTTTGAGACTGTCAAACATATAAATACAATTTTTTACTCTTTTTTTTTGGACGAATGCTAAAAAAAGTAACAACGATAGAAGACGGACTTTCCGGAGAAATGATCACGATTTTCTGAATATCCATGACTACAAAATTCTAATAATTCTCTTTCTCTTGTTGTCTGAGGACTATCGAAATTAATATTTTACAGGCAGTCAGCCACATGACGACGACAATAGTGAGTATGTGTGTGTCCATCATCAGAGAGATGGAATATTATAATCATTGTATATGTCGTATCCATTGCTTCTGCCACTGCTTTCCTGATGAATAAATTTATGTTTTGTAGATTAAAGAAAAAGGGACAGCACAAAAAAATATCTCATATATATTATTTGAGGTAAGGGGATTGAATGAAATCCATAAAAATGTTGAATTTGTCGTTGAGAAGGACACAATTGGAAATTATCAGGAAAAAAGAAAAATTCATAATGCGACAGAGAAAAAAGTGACTGAAGCTCTTTTATTATATCGATGTGATTAATTGAGATACGGATATGACTAAAAGAAACAATGGACACATGAAAATTTTCCAATTTGAACAAAAAAAAAGAAACGAAGCTTTATTTGTCATATTTTTCTCCCTTTCTCTTTTTTCTCTATTTATTTGATGCTTGATGAGTATGAGTATGTGGGAGGGACTGATTAGCCATGGTAAAAAAGGGTTCTCTTACTTTCGCATCCGAAGATTACCGCATGACTTTTATTTATCAAGCCTGACCCATATTTTTACACATGTCTACTTTCTCTATCTCCTAATTTCACATCTCTCCCTATATATACACTCTCTTACTCGGAGATAAGCACCATCAATTTTTGATTACTTAAAAATTTATACATTTTATTTGATTTATGGTACGCTGATGGTCGAAAGAGAGAAAGAAAAAATTCATAATTGGAAACACATTTTGAATGCGATGTGTTTGTACTCATCATCATCATCAATATATAGAGAGCTCTCTTCATTCGATGCTGTATATTTAATTAATGTGCCGTCATGTAAGAAGAACAATTTTTTTATGATTATTTGTGTCTGAGTCTGATACATTTGTGATAGAAATGATGAGATAAAATATTACTTTTTCTTCTAAATGATTTTTTACTTAAATTTTGAGTGATTTTTGATGAATTTTTATAGAAGTACAAAGGATGTTGTAGTAGTATTATAAAATAATGTAAAAATATTGTAGGAAAAATTTCTACAATATTCTATAAAAAATTTCAAAAATAAATTGAAGAAAATTATACAACAATCAGCTGTTCTTGAAATTTGAGCATTTTTGGATTTTTTGATAAAGTTTTTCCAAAAATAAAACAACAAAAATTACTTAAAATTTACAAGTAATTATGTAAAATTGTAAAAAATTCTACAAGAAATTTTGTAGCAAAATTTACAACTAAAAATTTGTAGAAAATTCAAAAAATTGAAAAATTCAGAAAAATCACAAGTTAATTTTTAAAATATTCATCAATCCGCGACTAACGACTTTTAAAATTTTCCTTACTTTTGTTCTTCTTCTTGAATTCACATCTACCTTTAATTGATTAATTTTGTCTAATTAATTTTAATGAGTTTCCATCATTCATGTTTGTGATTTTATTCAATCTTGATGATGAGTCGAGTTGAGTAGAAAAATTTAAAAGGATTTACTTTTGATTCCATACAAAAGCAAGTTGTAAATATTTGCATAAAAATATAATTTTTATTTTCTTTTTCTTACTGTCGATTAACAAGTACAAGCGAATTATTTTCAACGAAATGGAATGGAAAATAAAAGTTTTCCTCCTCAACTGTTTGCTAACATTGACTGTGTGTGACTGGGCTGAGGAAAAAAACATATTTTTCTGTATAGCAAAAATTTTTCGCTACGAAATCAATGAGTGAGTGAGTGAATATACATCATTATATTACTTGCGGTGTATAAATATATATTTATTATTGGGGAAAATGGAAATGAAAAAATATTGTAGAAAAGATTAACTAGAGAAAGAGAGAGAGTAAAAAACTGTTTTTGACGTAAAATTATAATTATTTTAAAACAAATAAATTTACATATTTGAATGATTTTTCTCTTTCGAATTTGACTGTGGTAAAGAAATTTTTATTTTTATAATAGTCAGCAGCGAGACATGGAAATCATTATTGTAATCAACGACGCAATTGTTTTTCCTTGTTCTAGGCATAAAAAAAGAATTTTACAAAATTGATGTTCCATCTTTTCCCCTTTTGTATTATTTTAAGGTAGAGAAAAGTTACTTCCATATGTGTCTCCTTCTACCCTAATTAAGGGATTAAAAATTGTAAAATATGGCAGCGGGACTATTATTTTCGATACTTAATGACATCAGACGACATACACATAAGGAAGAGTTGATTTCATTGATTTTTGCTCTCTTTATTTCAAGATTTTTCCGTGTGTAATGAAAAAAGAAAAATTTGAATTTTTCAACCCTTTTTTAATATGATAGGGAGAAATACAAACTACATAAATCTATTTATCTATTCTGTATCTTTAATTTCTTAACTCCCACTCATTACTAAAAATATATTTACTTTAAAATTCCAACAACTTTTCTCATTCCATTCAATTCTTATAAAGTAAAGCAAGCGACAAAAAAGCTGTAGATTAATTTTAATGTATTGAATTTGAATCAACCAATCTATAAATTAGAAGCGAAAGGATTCTAAAAAGTATTTTTAGGGGAGGAAAATTCTTTTCCTTTTTCCTGCTTTTCTGTGTGTTGTTACTTGCAAAAAATAAAGGGGACGACGACAACAAACGACATCGTATACTTTTCCCTGAGACTGATAATTATACATAATGTTAAATATTTTATACCTCCAACCTAAATATTTTTTAAAGTCGAAACAATTTTTGTATTTCCAATAGGTAGAAAAAAGTCTTTTTTTTGTTGTAAGAGAAAGAAAATTTTTGTTCCATTCAAAAGTTATTATATTGACAGATGATGATATGATGAGCAAATATACATGCAGCGAGAAGAGTAAAAATCTTTATGATGATAAAAAGCATTCAAGTGATACACAAATATATACAATTTTTTAACCCTTTCATTTTAGCTCATCAGAAAAAGAGAGAAAAAAGCACATATACAGAAAAAATGCTACTTAATACATCTCGATGATGATGATGGAAAATTTGTGTGTGTGTGAGATATATCAGAAGAAGAATAACATATCATGTAGATATTTACACATATATCGTTTTTACTTGCATACTTACTTTGTATGTGTGTTTAATAATGAGTGAGTGAGAGGAAATTGAAAATTTTTTAAAAAGGATTAGAAACTTATGAATATGAAAATTTGTAATTTAACGTATTTTTTAAAATCAAATCATTGAAAAGAAAGAAGTTTAAAATTTAAATGTTTGAAATCAGCTTGAAATTTAAAAAAAACCAAAAACTTTGTAAAACTTCGTATTTTTTTATTTTTAAAAATTTTAAATTTAACGTATTTTTGAAATTCAAATTAAAGTATTTCGACTGATTTTAATTTGATAACAGAATAAATTCACAAAGAATGTTACTGTTAAAATTTCTGCAAAAAATATATTTGGCTCTCATAAGTTTGAAGTCAAAAATTTAAAAAAATCCGTTAAATTTTAAAATTTCAATCAAGTGTTTCATCCTAATTCTATCAAATCTCTCTCACTCACATACATTTGCATATTGAGTAAAAGAAAAAGTCAAAACGATGGAAGGATGAGTTTTTATGTTTATAAAAAATTAAAAAATATTTTTTTTGTTTCAAACATCATGGCAAAAAATTTATTATTTTATGTTATTGAATATATGTTTGTGATGTATTCATGTAGATATATATGGAAAGATACATATGTGGTTGGGTGAAAGATGATTGTTTTTAGACATATTTAAAGCATGGATGGATGGGTGGTGGTGGTAATGGAAAAAAAATAAATGACAGTGGTGGAAGTCAGTAATGAGTAATGGGTTGATGATGATGGCATGTGTTTAAATGTATATATAAGATATGACAAACATTTACAGAAAATTTTCTTTTTTTATCTTTCTCTCTCCTTTTAGTAGAAGGAGTAAAAAATTTAATTAATAATCCACCCATCAAATTCACTCATATATGATACGATAATGTCAAAAAAGAAGGAAAAAAATTTCTTATCATCATTTTGGATTGGCAGTTTGTTAACTCAAGCGTTGTTGTTATAAAAGAAAAATTGGTCTTTTGAGACTTAAAGAATTCTATTTTGCATACTCATCAACTCATACCAACTTTTTTATTGCATAAATGGATTAAAAAATTTCTTTATAAGTAAATAATTTAAAATTCAAATAAGAATTTTTTTCTATTTGCATATCAATTACATATGTGAATGTAAGGCAAAAAAGTTTCAAGTTATTTTCAAGGCAAATGAACGCAGTAAAGAAAAAAAATTAATGCGCGTTTAAAAGTTTTTGTCGTTAAATCAATAATTCGCATATTGTCATATACATACAAATAAAAATCTTTTTGCGTGCAACTGCATCATATTGTAAAAAGTAAAATTTTTATATTTTTCTGAAATATTGCAAATTTTCTTTATTTGCCTTAGAAAAGTCATAAATTTTCCTGATAAATGACAATAAAAGGCACTTTAAATTATAACATTATTGCAATATGCATTTCTTATATTTTATAAATGTCAAGTTGTATTTAAGTCATATATGCATTTCCCCCACATACACACCCTGACTGCATTCGCATTCTCGATATTGAAAGCACTTGAGGTAAACATTTCATTGTAAAAATATATGCAAAAAATATTATTATTATTGTGTGCAGTTGAAGAAGAAAAGAAAAGAAATTTTTTATTGAAATTTATTTCTTTAGTTTTTGTTGTTTTGCAAATCGAAACAACTTTGCATTTTTTCTTTCTCTTTTTATCAATAAATGAATCAATCATTATGTTACATTTTTATTTTTTTTATGGTTAAAATTTTAATAATAAAGAAATGACAAATTTTTATTAGAAAAATAAAACTTTTTAAATTTAAAAAAAAAATTTTAAAATTTAACGAAGTTTTAATTTTTGAACGTTTTGTCAAAGTTACAAAATTTGAGCTTCTAATAATTTTACAAAATTAAATTTAACGGTTTTTTAAATTTTGAATTTTTTTATTACAAAAAAGTTTTTGACCTAATTTGAAATTCATGAAAAATAAGAAATAAAAACTTATTCCATTTTCAATAACAAGAAATGAAAATTTTTCCTCACTTTTTGTTGTCAACAAGCAGGAAAAGGAAGCAAAGAAAAAGAAGGCAACATTTCATTGCTTATAATTCAATAAAACGTCAATTGCGAAAATGTAATAAAAAATAGCATTTGCATGCAATTTCATAATATTGTGCATTTTGAACTTGTTTTATAATTCGGTGACATTTAGTGAAAGGAAATTTTTTTACGCAAATAATTTTTCTATAAAAAATCACAAAAATTGTCAATGGTTTGCAATAAATTTAATTTTGATGGCATGCAAAAAAATTATTTTTTTCTATGTCGAACGGAAATGAAGCATTTTTCTGCCTCTTCTCGAAAATTATATTAAACACAGAGCAATGAATTGAATATCGATAATTTTTTGCATGATTCTCATACAAATTAAAATTTTTTTCTGTCGGCACAAATTTTCACTCTCTTTTGATAGAATTCTAATTAATAATTCGAATACTTGGCATTTTATTTTTGACTTCCGATCTGTATTGGAAATATTTCAAGCAGCCGAAATTGCAAAAATAAAAAATTTCCTTTAAAAACCGGAAATTGGAAAAAAAATTCAAGCTGCATTTCTCGATTGTTTTTCATTGTAGTTTCAATGCACTTTTGCAAGTTCAATCTTTTATAAATTTATGACAAGTGCAGGAGACTTGTCTGTCACTCAATCAATTTCTGATATCGAAATTTATTTGAAATGCAGAAAAAATCTCGTTCAAGGTTAGAAGAAAAAAAAGTAATTTATAATAATATGCGGGTGTGTCTGAGTCTAGTCATGGTTAAAAAATTGTTTTTGTCAATTTTTATTTAGAAAACAAAAATATTATTTTTTTGCACACGAAATGATAATATCAAACACTAATTAACTTCACGGCGCCAAGATTTTATTAAATCTATAAATTTTATCAGAAAATGTCGCAAAAAAATTAAAATTTTATTATTATAATTTTTAATTTGTTTTCTTATACCTGAGTAGATAAAGTATTTTTATTTTAAATGTTAGGAAATCGAATGTTGTGAAAATTAGAATATTTGAAATTATACCTTCATAGGTTTATGAATATTTATTTTTGTCATAATAGTTGTGAAATCAGATGCGAGAACAATTTTTTAGTTTACAAATTACTATTTTAGTATGTAAACTTGATTAAAATTTTTATTGTCATTTATGTTATGAAATCAAATGCGAGAAATTTTAAAAAATCTACAATTCTTACAATTGAGATACAAAACTGAATTTGAATAAAAAAATTTCCAAACTCTGCATTATTCATATTGATTAATGAAGAGAATAAAAAAAGCACGTAGTATCACATGATGCTCATCAAGTATTTTAATCACACTCCAAACAAATTGTAAATCAATTTCATAATTATAAAATATGAAGCGCCTAAAATGAATCTCTTGTTCTTATCATGGCTTAATAATAAATATGGAATTTTCTCTCTCTCATATTATATATTTTTTGTATAAGGTTTATTTTATTGGTTGTGAGTACACACAATCAACCTGCTATCTTTATTCAGTCGTTGCTTTTTTATTACCATTGTCGTCGAGTCATATTGAATTTTTTCTTGATTTTGATTGTTCATTCGCGTTATCAGCACGTCAAACAACACAATGTGAGTAAATAAGTAAAAAAATTCCTTTTAAGCAATGAACGATAAAGTAGTCTTGATGATGATGATTATCATGGCGATACAAGTGTATTTCATGAGACTGAATTTATGATTTGTTAGTCAAAGATGTGAGAAAAATAAGTGAAGATGAATAAACATTAAAATGAGGTCCTATATCAGCCATTAAATTACTGTGTGTGTATTTATTTATCACGAAAAAAAATTAAGTTGACTTGAGAATTCAGAAAAATATACATACGTGGAATATGTCATAAATAAGAGTGAAGAATTTTTATTACTATTTTTATCACGATAATTTAAAGAATTGTTTATTTTAACGGCATTTTTAAAATTTAAATTTAAATGCTTTGCTATTTTTAGATGTTTAACGTTTTTGTGAAATTTAAATTTGAATTTTCCGTTATTTTAATTTAAAAATTTCTTTTTTTTAAAACGATTAGTTTGCAAGCGGTAAATCAAATAGAAATTAAAATAATAATAATTTCCAATAAACATGAAAAACTTTACTAATTTTATTTCAATTTAATTCTCTTATCGATGTTAAATTCTAATTAAAAATAATTTCAACCCAATTTCTAGTGTAAATACGAAAGGCACAAAAACAATAAAATCTTATCGATTGCAAATAAAGAAAGCGACGCTTAGATAAAATTTGTGACAATTAAAAAGTTTTATGACAAAACCTGTTCGAGCAAGCAAAAACTTTCTTTAATGCCAAAGCAAATGCTTGATTAGATTTGTGATATTGAAATGAATAATCACAAGAGAAAATTTCTTTCTTTTCATTACTGAATGTATAAGAGAGTATAATTTAACTGTAATTGATTTCAATTCATGAAAAATACGAAAGCAAAATTGAAATTCTCGAGTTCTTCTTTATTATAGAGCTATTTCAGCTCAGATAAATGTAGCGAATGATTGGATAATTTCCTATAAGAAGACTGTTGTGCATTTTGGTCAGAGAATGCGAGAAAGACTGAAATTGAGTGAAATTTATTCACTGTTTGTATTCTAATTGAATAATTAAAGACACTTTCCAAAAAGAAAAACCATACTAAAATTGACATTTTTATCGTTACGAGGGTCGCTATTCTCACCCTACAAGGAAGAAAATGCAATGATTTTTTTGCTTGGATATTAATTCCACTTCGTTTCGTATTAATTGATGGATATCAGAAAATTGTCAATGAGATTGAGGGCTTTTTAATTGCTTTCAGTTGGGATTTATATTGATATTCATCTCTCGCACTCGCTATTCTGTCACTGTCGTTGAAATATTCCCGAGTCCAATAATTGAATTCGAAAAAATAAAAATGAATTAAATTTTAAGAGATATTTTTATGTCTTCTTTCTTATGTTTTTTTTTTCTTGTGCCTCCCCTCGTTGCTCTGCTTTTCTTTACGTCTCATCAACTTTATTTGACGATCAAAATGAAGTTTTATTTTCATGCTACTGTATAATATACTTCTTATTTTTTCGGGATTTTGCGGTTAAAAAGTCTGTGACTAATTAAATTCAGAGTAAAATGAAAAATTCAGATTCTGCCATGTATAAATGTTTTCATATTTATGCCTTAAAAAGAAGTTCAAAGAAATCAAAATATTTTCTGCATGCATATTCGGCATGCTCATATATTTATATGCACATGTGCAATCTTTTATTTATTTTTATCAATTTTTGTGTCTCTTTTTTCTCAGAATGGAAATGATTTAGATTGTGCATGATGATGATGATCTGCTTCTTATTTATGCATGCCTATGTTTCATTTCTCTCTCACTCGTAAAAAAAAAAGAAGTTCAAGATTCAATTAAAAAAAACTCCGAAAAATAAAAGTTGCTGCAATGTAGAAAAAAAGTCACATCTCATCTCGTACAAGATTAATTAAAATTCATTTTTTTTTAAGATATGCACAAATGCACAAATACATGCATGTATATAAAATGAAGAAATTTAAATTTATGACTTTTGAAATTTTCTTTTATTTTTGTGTGTTTTCAATGATATCAAAAAAGTGCATCTTTGAATTTTGCGACAGCAGATTGCATTTGAAGAAATAAAAAAATATTTTATAATGAAGAAAGTTTGTATGTATGTGTGTGAGTTTTTCCATATGCTTTTTATTTTCATATATTATGGTAGTGAAATGAGCGTTAACATGCGAGCATGAACAAGGTTAAGTCAATTATAAATAAATGTCATTTTTGAACTCTTGATTTTTTTAAGATTTAATTAGATTTTTTAAGAATAATAACAGTTATTTTGAATTTAAATTATTTTTGACCGGTAAAAAAGAATTTTAATTTCTTTTAAATTTGGTATTTAAAAATGTTTAAAATGAATTTTTGTGTATAACATACAAATAAAGTAAATTATGAAAACTGAAAACTTGATGTAATTTTTGCGTTATTTTAAATTCAAATATTTAAATCTTTTGAAATAATATAATTTTTTTATATTTCAGTTAAAAATTTGTTCAAAAAATATTTCATTAATTTAGAAAATAAAATTTCTCTAATAATTTTCTAAATAATAAAATTTTTAAAAAAAACCATCATTTCAAATATTTTTTAACCGTTAAATTTAGGAAATTTGGTATTAAAAGAGTTTCTACACCTGATTTAAAATTTGCAACACTCCCTCACATTCGCTAATTCCAAAAAGAATAAAATTCAATTTTTGATGATACTTTATGCCATTTTCAACTGTCTTTCTTTTTAACTCTCATTCACTCAATATTAAAGAAGAGTAAAAACGAAAAGAAGATAGCAAGCAGAAATTATAATTTATAGCATCCGCTTTTTTCGTCATATAGTATCAAACAAATAATAATAATAAAAAAATGTGTCTCTAATGTGTGTGCGTCGAGTGAGTGAAACGACAAATGACAAGTGTTACGAGTCATGTAATCAATTTATGTTGCATCTTTTTTTCTATACTTTATTACCCTACCAAGCAAGAAAGAAAGAGATATTTTTTTGGGTAATAATTAATTCGATACCCTTTCTTACACATTTGGTTTAAAAATTGAAAAAACATAAGACACAAACTTCATTAACAGCTCCAGTATGAAAGAAGTAGTTTATAAATATTGAATAGATGTTCAATGAACTAGAATGATTTTACAATTTTCTCTTTCTTGCTCTCTTGTGTCTTAAAAAAAGGGAGCAAAAGAGAATCATGTGAAACAACTGCAAAACTTTAAGAAAATCTTTCTCTCATTCCAATAGAAATTTATGAATAGAAAAGATAGACGACAAATATTGTATGAGAGAACATAAATTTTAATATTAACTCTCATCGTATTCATTTTTCAATTTTCATCTATAGAAAAAGCAGCAGCAGAAGCAGTAGTTTATAAGATAGATAGATAGATAGATTGAAGAAATAGTTTTGAAATAAGGAAACAATCAATTTAGTGTTTTAAGTGTGTGTCTCGAGAAATTTTTTAATATCATCACGTTCTGTATTTGTATATGTTTGTTGTATGAATCAACTTGTTTTTCAATAAAATGTGCGATAGATATTAGAAAACAGTGAAAATTTTTGATGACGATGAGAGAATTATTGAGGCGTGATTGAAAGTTATGAGTAAGAGTTTTATGATATTGTCACTTTTTTTGTTTATAGAAAAATTTCATTTTTAAATCAGAAAATTGTGTTTTTGGGAATTTTTATTTAAGAAAATTTTTGAAGATTTGAAATTTAAAATTTTGCAACGTATTTTTTGAATTTTAGACAAGCAAAAATTCAAATTAGGAAAATTTAACGGTTTATTTACATTCCAAGATCAAATTAATTCTGAATCTCGAAATTCAAATCTTATCACAACTTAATCTTTTAATATTTATAAATAAATACAAGTAATTTTTTCTTAGTCATTCAATGACTCTTATTCTATTTTTGATTACTGTCGCCGTGTGTATATTCACAGATAGAGAGTTATAAATAAATAGTTTATAAGTGTAAAGTTTCAAATTCAACCCCATCTATCTATTTTATTCACTCATTCCCTGAAGCATAAAATACACAAATTTCAATTTCATAAATCATTGCATAGAAATAGAGAGAAAGATGTAGAGCTATTAAAATTTGATTGAAATTGTTGTAAAATTTTCTCCATCCATATTACTTGTTGTATGATAAAATTAAGTTGAGTGAGAAATTAAACATACACACTATAAACTAAGGCAGTATCAGCAGCACTATGATAAATCGATCATAATTCATTATATTACAATTTGATGTAAATAAATTTGAGAAGCGACAGCTATTAATACTTACATACAAATTTAGTAATAGTAGCAAGGGTATGAGGTTCAAAAGGTAAATCTCAATGTCAAGTGATGTGATGTTTGTCATTAAGAAATTAAATCACCTTTAAAGCATTTCCAAGGCGTTGCTAACTCACACTTCACTGAATCAATGTTGTTATTTTGTGAATATTGGAAAGTAAATAACTTTGCTTGATTAATGTTTTAACACAGCAAAAATTTTCTCTATCAATTTCTAATTTTCCACCTTTTTTAATGTTCAAAAAACCCTTTTTTGATTGGAATGAGTGAAAGAGAAGCTTAGAAAATATTAATCATCATAATCATAAAAAAGAGAGGCTGTATAAAGCAGCACATTGGAAATATAACATAATCATCAAAAATTCATAATAAATTCTCGAAATGTAACCTCGGGGGCAAATATTGATAATTAGAAATATTCAACAACAAACATGAAGAGATTGAAACATTAATCTCATGATTGTGACGTACAGAAATAATAAAGAAGAAAAAAAATTCTGCGCACAAATGATGAATTATGTAATAAGCTTCCCTATCAATATGATAATTTTCTCATCATTGTAAAGAAATTTTAAACTTTTTTTTTTGGTTGTAAAAAAATTACTTCAGGCAATTTTAATTTGTTCCTTTGTTGTAGGTAAATTGAAGAAAAAAATTGATCGATATTGATGACTTCAACTCACCTGTAATGAAAAAAGATAGGAAAAAAAATTAGAATTTTGTTTTATAAAAAATGCTGTAACTATTTATATTTGATTATAAAGTTATATTTAAGATTTGAATTTCAATTTAATTTTTGATTTCATAGATTTTCTAATTTATTTTTTTACAAATAAAATTGCAAATGAAATATTTTAGGTAAATTTCTTTGAAAAATAAATAGTAAATTTTTGTTTCCATAATCCTTTTTTAATTTTTTGATCATATCAAGTTAATCGTCTAAAAATTATTGATGAATCATGAAAATAATTGAGAAATTTTCAAAAAAGTATCTTAAATTTTTCGTAATTCAAATATAAATTAAAATATTTGTCAAAGATTGAAATTTCGTGTTGCCGATTGAAATTGATTCAATTTGATTTTGATTTATGTCGTTGTTTAAAAAAGATTATTTTATTAACATTAATAATTAAAACAAATTAAAAAAAATAAAAAAGTCTAAGAGCATGGTTTAAAAATATAATGATTATTTGAAGATTTGAATTTTAAATTTTATTTATTAAATTTGATTTTTTTTTTAATTTCTAAATTAATTTACAAAAGACATATTTAAATTCTTACAAAAGGTCTTAAATAAGAATAAAAAACTTTGAAGCTGACAAAAAATTTGTGCTAATAAAGCAAAGTTATGCATTTTATAAAGAAAATAAAACTTTTGATTAATGTTAGAAAACTTTTTCAATTGACAAAAGATTTGAAAATTTCTAAAAATTATTTTTTTTTTTCAATTTTCATTATAAATTTTAATTTTATAAATTCCTTTGGAATTGATAGCTATTTTGAAGTTTAAAATTTCTATTCATTTGCATTTTTAAATTTAAATTTTTTTTAAAAAACCATCAATGAAAAATTTCAACTCTACTTTTTCCCCTTTTCTTTCATAGAAATAAAAAAATTCTTCATCCTCAACATCCATTGAACCTTAAAAACCACACGAGTCATTCCACTTCCACTATTTATTCTTTAACAAAAAAAATTCTCTCATGCAATCTAATGAAAATGTCACTGCAACAATTTCATAATAAAATAAAAATTAAATTACACACTCTCTTTTTTTATCCATTTTCATAGTCATCGGTCGATCAAACAAAAACGCAATAAAAATTGACTTTTCTTTTGTCATATTATATTTTTTATTGTTACAAACTCATTGAATCGAAACGAACGGTGGAATCAATTTGTTAATTATATACTCATGTGAATTGCAACTTGTTGTCGCACACAGACATGAACAGGTTGGTTGACGATTTCGATTACTATTTTGCTATGGTTATTTTTATGCGGTAAAGTTGACTCATCTATCTCTCTCTTCAAATCATCCGTTACGGTTTGTCAAGTTAGTTAATGAGTTAATAGTCATGAGAGTCAAACAACAAAAAAAAATAAATATTATTTCAACTATCCGAAATATATTACAAGAGAGAATGATTGTTGACTACTGAATAACCCATTTACAGTTCATTGATTTTACTGCTGATCTTCTTATTTACCTGCTGCTGCTGTTACTTCTTATTGTTACACTTTTCATTCATTCATACACCAAAATAAACAAAATTAAAAAATTCTTTTACTTAAACATCCGAAAAAATTGAAACAAATTTTTAATAAGAACTTTTTTATGAACCGATCACTGGCAATCGCAAACTAATATTGAACGTAAATCAGTAGCAAATATACAGAGAATTTTTGATTAAATAATTTGAAAAATTTATTTTAAATTGATGAGGGCACAGAAGATTATCGCGTTTAACCCACCAGCAAAACAGGCAAAAATAATGATTTTTTTTAATATTCGCCATCTGACTGTATCATATATACTGGATTTTGTATGTCGTACACATTAGTTACTTAGTAAAAAAAATAAACTCTCTTTTATGGGTTTTGATTTCAATTGATTCACATATTTTTTGTATTTTCGGGTTTATTTTTTTTATTTGATTGAGTGCTCATAGAGTCATTAAGCGTGTGTCTTATTTTATATAAGGTTGATAGCGTGATGGATGAGTAATGTGATTAGCAATTTTTTTCAAAGAAGTTATTGAAATTTATTGTGAATTGATTGAGATTTTCAATTTAAAAATATCGTTAAAATTTTAAGGTGTTTAAAAAATCAGTGGAAATTTGAAAATTTTCAAATAATTCGTTAAAAACTGAAATTTAAAAATACATAAAAGTTTAGCATTTGGAAAAAATCTTGCGAATACTAAACAATTATTTAAGTAAAATGTAACCAAAAATTAAATTCGTGTGTTCATCAATAAAAAAGTGTTTAACCTATTAAATAATGACCTAATGAAAGATTAGTGCAAAAAATAACAATTAAAAAAAATCAGTCATATCATTTTAAAAATAGAATTTTTATTCTCTTGACCACAGAAATTTATTTATTCTCACTCTAATCAGTAAATAACATAATACAATTGATATTTCATTTATTATTCTTTACTTTCATGTGAATAATTATAAAATATTTCTCAATAACTTAATCATATCATTTTTATGGCGGTTTTCAACTCACTTTCCGTTAAGTACACTTCAAAATTAATTTCCAATCGAAGGCATAACCATCAGTCGCTTGAACTTAACAACTCTAAGCACATATAATGCTGGTATTGCTCAATCGTTAACTATATTCACTCGCTCTATGCTCTAAATTGAATTTTAATTAAACGCAAATAACCATATCGTGTTAATATTGTATAAATTATTGCTTCGGACAGATACAGACAGGCAGAAATTGATTAATTGGATTATTCATTGCTATTGATGTCCGAAGCTGAATTGTATGTCTATTTTTCTCTCATTTTCTATAGCAAGACATTCGATCACTTTATTTTAGATCTTATTCAATTAATGGAAATTAAATGTAGATTTGACTATATTACTACTATCGCTCTTCACACATTAAATGAGCTGTCGATCGTATTCATAAAAAAGTGCTTTTTAAAATTTCCGCTATTTGTTTGCCTTCGATGATGATGACGATGATGGCACTCTTAACCATGCGGGTTCTCAATAAATTTAGTATATGAGAGACTTAAAGGAAATAAAGTTGTTGTTGTTGTTTTTATTTTAATTGTTATTGAAGAAAATTTAAATTTCAGTTTTTTACGATTGCTTCATCATGATGATGGGAAATTGTTATTGTGTGTTGTTTATTTGGAGCTGAATGAGCGGGCACTTTATGTCTTCTTCTTCTTATTGCTTTCATGCATGCGATAGTGGCGGGAAAGATGAAAAAACACAGCTCATTAAGTGCATTCTTGTGCAACTGCTACTGTTCATTTTGCTATTCTTTCATTTTTTATGGTTCAGAGCTGAGTTTGGAAATTAAATTTTTTTTTATCAAAGAAGAGAAAATTTTATAATTTTATTCATAAGAATTGTTTCATTTAATTGTAAAAATTGTAAATCTTTTAGAAAATTTTACATTTTTTTTAAATTTAAAAAATTTCTACAATTTTCACAAAATTGTTTTGTGAAATTTCTACAATCAATAAAAATTTGTTTATTTTTACAAAATTTTCTTTTAAAAATTCAGTTGTTGAATTTCTACAATTTTTGATTTTCAATTTCCGTATTTTGCTTTAAGATGATAAATCTTGAAAATATTATAGAATTATGAAAAACTGCGGGAAAATTTCACACATGTGACAACAATAGAAGATTTCTTAGTAAGTAGTACTTTTATTTATGTTCACTTGAGTGTGTAATGACAAAATTTATGTTTTTGCTTTATCCTTTTAAAATGTAATTGTTAATCGAAATGATGGAAAAATGAACAGACTTTTTTAGGGTGTAAAATTTCTTTACCTCAAAAAATTACACTATTAGTTGTGAAATAATAATTTCCCATTCATATCTCTCTTTAAACATGTTGCAATTAAAATATGGAAAAGTCTATAAAAAATTTTATATTGCAATAACTCCAACGTTGAAAAAAAATTATTCCGAGTCGATTAAACAATTTCTCGCTTTAAAACACAGTAAAAATTTGTAAGCAAAAGCGAAAAGAAAAAAATTAAAATTGCAACAATAAATCATTTTGACTAAAAACTTATCACAAGCAGACAATGCTTTAACCACCAAAAAAAATATAAAAAACAAGAAGTAAAGAAAACTGCACACAAAAAAATACGATTGACTGCTGCAAAAGTTTAAGACACAACATGCAACTCCAATTTCTTTTTATTTTTTGTGTATGCTGTTTTCACATAGTAGAAACCACCAAAATACGAATAATTCAGTTGTTTAATAGATTTGCTTTAAATGATAATAATTTTTTGTTATTTTTTTGGTGTAATGTATGAGTGAGAGAAGGGTAAGAAGTTTCAATAGCGCCCTAGCATGGTTAGTAAAGCAAACTTTTTTTTAATTTTTTTTTCGGAACAAATTCATTGATTTTTCGATAAATATTTTGAGATAAGCTCTAGCAGCGAGCAGCAGTGAATTTCCAATTTTTTTGCGCTTTTAAAAAAAGAGGAACACAAAAAGTGGAAAGGGCTTTTCATTGCCAATTTCGATTTAACAAGAAATTGCAGTCAAGATTTCAAACTACTGATTATTGCGCTATATTTATTTATTGTATCGACAATTGCAATAAATATACACGAAATTAGCATATGAAATTGGCAATTTGGCAAAAAAATATTTTTTTTTGTTGTTGATTTGGTAAAAATGATAAGACAAAAAAAGTACGCCGTTATTTTTCTATCTGATTTACATTTTATACACACCCACAGAGAGTTCAATGAATTTTTTGAAATGATTCATCAGTCCTATTATTAATCAATGCTCAATTTCTTCAACGCTTATATATTTCGACAAAGTATGTTAATCTTAGCCGATGTGTGACGATAAATTAAAGTAAGAAAAATTTTCTTCATGTCATTTCGATTTCTTGATGTCGCATACGAAAAGCAATTTTTCTTTCGATTACTTTATAAATGCCCACGATATGAGATGAGGGGAAAAGAAGAGCGACAAATTCTATAAATATCCAAACACGCAGATCAAGATAGAGAAAAGAAAAAAAAATTGAAATTTTCCAATGACTTTTTAAATGATTTTTCGTTTCTTCCACTTTACCCATCGAAATAAATTATTGTGAGTTGCGGATGGAGTGAAATAAAATGTTATGGATGTTTGCTGTGTCTTATAATTTAATACATTTTCTTATTTTTCTTATTGCTTGCCGTGTGATACTTTACTTTATCGAAAATAGATTTCTTTTAATATGTAGGTAGCAAAGACAGAAAAATGAAAAAAAATTAATTTTAAATTGATGTGTCATGTTGATCAAAAGAGAAGAAGTGAAAATTTCAATGAAAAAGTGAGAAAATTTTGTTTTTATTGAATTGAAATGGAAATTTTTCTTTCTAACAGTTTTTTGAAAAAATTTAAATTTCAAAAAAACCATTTTTTTTGAAAATATAATAATCAATAGAATACTAATAAAAATGCAAGTTTACTTAAAAATATTTTCATAAATTTTATTTTTAAAATTTTAATAAAACGAGAATTTAAAAATTTAAATTTCAAAAAGTTCGTTAATTATCAAATTATTGATCATAAAATTTGGAAAAAGTTTATTAAAGTTATGAATCACTCAAAATAATTTTAAAACAAAGAGTTTCTTCAGATTTTAATATTTTTAAAATTACAATTTTTTACATTCAAAATTTGAAAATAATAACATTTAAAATTTCAAAATTTAAAAATACGTTATTTCTGGAATTTTTAAAAATTTACTTACTAGGAAAAACGACAAATCAAAAACTTTTCCATTTCAGAAAGAAGTAAAAATAAAAGCAATAATTTAATTTCCAGAGTATTAAGACACAAGTGAAGGTATCTCTTTCAGCAGTCAATCTACCCAGATGAAAATATCTATATAAATATATTTTTACCTCGCTACTTCTCTTTCTCACACATGACGCAGTATTTATAAGCCGAAATGTCGTTCTATCATTAAAATCGAACATTAATTTCACGTAAAGCCATAAAAATTAATTACTCGATATTTGAGTCGTCTTTTTCTTGTGAATATTCTTTTTCTTTATTTTTCGTTCTTCAGAGCTGAAGATTTGAAGTGAAAACGAGCGTGAAATTTGATAGTTTTTGTTTCTCATTTTCTCTCTCTGCACTATATTGGCAATAAAAAATATTTTTTTATTAAGCTCGCGATGGAGACAACAAGCGACGATGTGCTCATGATGGGCGGCCAAAAAATTCCTTTAATTCAATATTTATATCTCTCATTTGAGATTTCCAAGAAAAATGTCTCGCGACCCCTTTCATTATTATTACTAAATGTATCATTCTATACAAGATGCATGTCCATTAATTAATGCGTTGATGTTAAAGGCGATTTTAATGGAGCGTGATGAAATTGAAAATTTAATTAAAATGCTTTGAGGATTGCAATTGATGCTTTTGTTAGAGAGGAAATGAAATGATCATACTTGAGCTTGATTGAATCTGTCTATTGATATTGCAATTTATCAAATACAATTGAAACATTGCGGTCTCAGACATAGCAAATGTTACAAAAAAAGAAAAATTTCTTTTATATTTTTGTACATATGCAGAAAATGATCTTGTATATGGCATCAATATTGTTGTGCATGTATCTACATAGGATGCGGGTAATGACTGTCAAAAAGACAAATAAACATGCATATATCTGCTCACAGACACTTTTTTTGTTGTTGCTCTTGTCGGCTTGGTTGTTTTTGAAGAATATGATATTTTGGATGATGCACATGCATATTTCATTCAATTTTTTTTTGTTCCATAAGAGGGTTGAGTGTAAAAATTAATGAGAGAGTTGAAAGTCAATTTTAAAGCATGTGCATTCAAAAATATTCTTTTTGTTTTTGAATGATGATTTTTTAATTAAAATTTATTTTGTTTTGATGAAATTTCTTTTTTAACGTATTTTTTGAATTTTAAATGATTTCTGATTTTAACGGTTTTTTAAATTTTTATGTTTAAACAAAAATTTTCCAATTTTTAAAGGTATTTTTGTAAAATTCCATGAATTACTCTTTTTAATTCCAATATATATAAAAATAATCAAAATCACTTGTCATAATTAAGAAATTCAAGTAAACAAAAAAATCACCTTGTTGCTTCTTCAAAATTATTATGAATTCATTCACGACTCCCACGAACTCATAAAAATTTTTCGCTCACAAAGGGGCGTCATTGACAAACACCGAAAAGCGACAACAATCGAAACATGAAAAATAGAAATGACAATATTCAAACAAAAATCTATCACACGTTCCCTCAACAACAATTTTTATTCCTTCTGGGATGGCTGGGAAAAAAAGAAAGCACCCTAGAATATTTTTTTTATAAAAAAAAATTGTGTTGAAAATAGGGAGCTATGAGCTCGTCTCAATTTCTTTCGTCTTGTGTCAAAGAATCAATCGTCTTTTTCAACATCTGCAGACAATTCATGAAAATTTAAAGGAAAAACCAACAGAGAAAAAAATTAATTTTCTCGCTTGTGAAGGAAGCCAATGTTAGGTACTTGATGTTGTATGTCTGTTAATCCTGTTTGTTTATTCAAATCAGGTCCATGCTACGGCAAATTTTCACACCGATTACATTTCAATCGACCATTATAAATTGCTCCTTTCAAAGCTTTTTGAGAAATTTATATATTGAAAGACTTAAAGAAGACGAGAAGGGAGTTTTCTGGTCTACAAGATAAATTGTTTTCTTCTGCACGAGAAATTTTCTTTCTCTCCATCTTACTACACTTTTTTGTGTATGTTTTCTCTTTCTCTGTCTTTTAGGGGTTTTTTTGTTGATGCTGCTGTTAAATACTTGAACAATGCAATGAATTTAAGACTAAGAGAAAATTCTTAGGTGAAGAAGAATTATACTTTTTGGTTTTGTTAGTGCTGAGATTTTTCAGTTCAACAAGTAAAGAAAGAAAGAAAGAGTGAGTGTATAGTTTTATATAATGTGGCGTCTTTTAAAGACAATTGAGAATTATTTTTCAAAATTTTTCTTTTTAACGGAGTTTTGATATTTAAAAAAAATAAGTTCAAATTTTTTTCGAAGTTCAAATTTTGTAAAAAAATAAATCTAGAAATGGATTTCGAAATTTATTAAATTTTTAGTTCAAAATTATAAAATTTTGATCTGAGTTTCAAAAACGTTAAAATTTAAAAATTGAACTTTTTAGAATTCAAATCTCTTTTTAAGTTCAAAAATTAAATTTAAAAAAAAAATAATATTGCCAAAAAAACTCACCTCTTTATCCTTTCTTGCTAATTCATCAGAAATTGTTCGCGTGCTATTTACATTATTTGAATTTACACTACACCGCCCGCTTTTGTCACCGTTTTCATTATCAACCGCATCCTCATCGTCATCATTTTGTTTTTCTTTTTCGATCGTTGGCGTTGATCGATTGCTGCTACCACAATTATTATTAGCTGACTCTTTGACATCATCGTCTTCGTCATGCTCATCATTTCGATTTTGTTCAATCATTTCATTAACATCGCTCAATCTCTTCTCCATATTATCGTCATCCAATTTGATGATATTATTATTTAATAATTTATTTGTGCTGTTATTATCGTTGTTATCTGAGAGCAGTGAAAGGGGTGTTGTTGATGGCGATGGTGGTGAAGTACCGTTTTGTGTTGCAGTATTTCCTTCACTTTTATCGTTCGATGTTGCTGTTAATTGTTCTTTTAATGTATTTACTTCTTTTTCAGCAAGTGTCGCTCTCTGTAAAGAATAAGAATTTTTATTATTATTTAAAGTTAAATAATTATTTTTCATCTCTTGGCTTCATTTCAAAAAAATATAGTGTGAGAAAAGAACTTGTCATTGAATAAAATTTACAATTTTATTATTGCTGCAAGTAGCCACAAAAGAAATTAATTTTTATGACAATTTTTTTTATTAAAAGATAAAAATCAAAAAACAATAAATTTTAAAATCCTACATCAAAAAATTTCCTAATTCTAATTAGTCTGAAAGAATTTTCTTATTTTAATAGTTTTTCTTTGTAAGACACATAAAAAGTCACAGTTTAATGCATAAGTGAAAATCTCACACACATTTCATATTTTTCCTCTATATTGTGAATTATTATAAATAAAAAAAATGCTTGACTTCAACTAATATGTGAAAATGAGTGAAAACGTTTTAATTGCTGGCTGCTACTACTGCTTTATGTGCTTAGTAGTTAATTATTAGTATTAATTTCTTTTACAATTCGCATAATTATAATTTGAAGTAATAATATTTTTTGGCACTTAATTAATATTTTAACAATTTTTCATCTCTTACTGCTTTAGCTGTTCATTATTATTACATACTCGAATAAATAAATAGTTTCATCACGATTTCACTCATGTATGTAAACTTTTTTTATATTAGAGACAATTTAAATGATTCCTCATTATTTCTGTATGTGCAGGTAAAATGCATCATCAATTTAAATTGCAAAAAACAGAACTATGAGAACGATATATTCATGCCATGTTACAATGTGATGTATGCAGTGTTGTGCTACATTTTATCTACAATTTATTAAATTAAAATGATGTTTTTCATTTCTTTTTTCTATTGAACATTAATCATCGTCATTAGACGTGGATATGATTTTTGCTTTTTGAGATCACTGAGTGAATTATTTTTATATTTATGTTCAGTTGTCGTGTGCATTGAAGAAAATGTTTTAATGTCATCTGCATGTTGTTATTATTTTTAGACCTTATTAGTTTATAATTTTTATTTATTGATTATTTTTAAATAACTGACATTTGAAATTTAAAAATTTACGGATTTTTTAAATGTAAAAAGTTCGTTAAATAATTTTCTGTTTTATTCTTCTATAAATGTTAAAAAACTTGATAATTAAAGTTCAATGTCCAACAATGTAATAAATAATGAACTAACATAAGAAGTCTAAAAGAATACAAAAGAATTTTCTCATTAAATAATTTAAATGTAAATTAAATTATTCATAATATGCAAAAAATTCTTTCACTATAATATAATCTTTCAATTGATATTCCAATTGATTCAAGAAAAAGAAGTTTTAAAATCCGCCATTTACAACATATGCAATGCAATTCATATAGAGAATGAAGGCATTTTTTATTATTATTTGCAGGGCAATCAATGAGACGTATTTGAAAATTGAGGAAGCATTCAATAACGATATATGAGAGAGAAAGAGTTGATCGTTATCTCCGTTGAATTAAGTGAGAGAAATGTGTTACGAATCGAGAATCGTCTGATGAGAGCATCCGCTATATCGAGTCGTCAGTTTGAACGAAGTCAACCGATTCAATTGATTTCACTGATTACTATTGCATGCAATTGCAAAATGGATTCTTATCTCATCAAAAACAATTTTATATTCATTTTTTGTAATTTATGTCAATCAAGTCAACTCTTAAAGTGCATTCATTGAAACCAAAAAATTAAATTCAAATAAATAATTTTTGTTTATCAACGGAAAACAAATTTCCTTTTTATGAAATCAACAGTCGAAAAAAAAATAATTATTAAAATTTTTTATCTGCTTTTGTTGTTTTAATAATTACATATATAAATGAGCACATATTGAGAATTCGATAAAGTACAAATATAAAGCGACATGTGATGTATCTAAAATAATTATCATAAATTTGTCGCTTTGAAGGATGTTGATTGTGGTGAAATATTGATAAATATTTTTTGTATTATATACATGGCATGCTTCAATATTTGTTCTACTTAAATTTTTATTTTCAAAATAAATGAGTGTGAAGAAAGTAATTATAAAATTTGCTCATTAAAATTTATAAATTTATCTTCTTCTTTTTTCCCCCTTTCATCAACATCGTCTCATATGTGATATAACAAATGTTGAAGATTATTTTTAATTTTTATCCCTTAAGCAATCAATTTTTGAACTTTTCTGTAAACTTTTAGATTAACATCAATATTGCAAAAGAAACTGGAAGAATTTTTTACTTTTTTGTTAATTGATTTTGATGATTTTTTTATTGATTTATAAAGCGGAAAAAATTTTAAGTTCAAAATTTAACGAATTTAAAGTTCGAAAAATTAACGAAAGAAGTATTTTAAAATTTTGAATTTGTCGAAAGAAAAAATTTGTCTCAAATTTTTTCAACGAAAATATTAAAAATTTTTAAATTTAGCGAAGAATTTTAACGATGAAAAATAAAATTGAAGCTAATCACTAAATAATATCAAATTTCTCTTTCTGTTTTTCATAATAAAAATGAATTTAAAAACATAATAATTAGATTGAATGCCATGAGGCTTCCCAATCTTTATTGCTTCCATGCGAATACAATTCATTTCATTATTTCAATTCCTCAAATATTTTTCTTCTTCTTTTTCTGTATGATTTCCGGCTTAAATTCTCTTCCACTCTTATAGATTGATGAAATGAAACGCGAGTGAGAGAAAATTTGAATAACAATAAACAAGGTATGAGAACTTATTCATGTCACTGATGATCATTTCTTAATAACTAATGGATATTTTAATTTTTTTTTGCATTTCACATATATGAGCTCTATGGCATTATCATAAAAAATTTTTTGTGTGAGAAAAAAACTTTTTTTATATATCGATGAAAAATTATTTTTCTTTTGAAAAAACATTTTTACAATTAATCATCATCAGTGTTGTTTCGTTGTTAAATTATGAGTTTGTGTCTTTTTCTCTTTTGCTTAAGACCAGAAGCTGAAATTCATTTTCTCTACTGAGATTTCAATAAATTATTAATACACAACGACATGACATACTATAGACTATATGGAAATAAAAAAAAAGACAGAGACGTCAATGTACCCGAAAATCCATTCATTATTCTTCAACAGAGAAAGATCAGTTTTTATAAATCTCATTTGAATAATAGTTTTTTTGTATATGATTGAAAAGGTGGAATGAATGAGAATTAAGAGCAGCAGTATTGTCATAAATGTCTTTAAATAATGATTATCATCATTCGAAGACATGTGTTTTTATCCTTCTTGCCTGCAACAGCAGTAATGTCGTCTTCTCTCATTTCTCTCTATAGATATCGAATTTTGATGTTGTTTCCCACAAAAGCGGACGTTTTATCATCACTTCAGCATCTTATTATTTTTTTTTTTGCTACCTTCAATAAACACTCACTGCTGCTGTTGCTCTAGAGAGGCGCGCATTGTTGCCAAGCCTTTATTTATTTAAATTTATTATACACTCACTTTAGCTATAATTCAAAGAACATACCGTAAGGCAAATATTGCTTTAACAATCAATTGCTACTGTATTTTCAATTATTATTTCATCTTTCTTGCTCTATCTCATTTCTGTGATTCATTGAAACTATATTATATTGTCACATATGTGTCGCTTACTTATTTTTTATATTTGAGCATGATTTCCATAACAAATGACACCCGGAAATTGAGATCTACATACATCTTCTTAGAATTGAATATGAAATAAAATGAGTGTTTTATTGAGACATGTTTGTTGAAATTTTTATGAAGTTGCAATTTAATGGTTTTAAACTTAACGGAAATTTTAATTTTAATGTAAACAAAACATGTTAACTTAACGAGCTTTTAACGAAAATCAAAATTTAACGGAAATAAATTCAAATTTAATAAAAATTCTAAATATCTTCTTAGATTCAATTTCCTTATTCTTTTTCTGTCTCTCAGTTAAAATAAAGAAATCATAAAATAAAAAACTTTTTCCTGCCTTTTTTCGCATTGTGCCAAATTGGCAGAAACAAAAAAAATAAATTAGTAGAGAGAAATTCATGTCATAAAAAAACATTCAGAGAGTGAAAAAAGCAAGAAAATTATTTTCAATTTTTTATGTTTCGTTTATTGTTAACTTTATCTGCGTGGGAAATTGCACAGTGAAAATTTTTTTCTTCTATTTTTTTAGAGAAATAGGATTAAAAAAATACAGAAAAGAAGAAAATTTGATTAATTAAGAAATCAAACAAACACACAAGTTGAAAAATGGATTTTTAATGTTCAACTTGAAGCCAGCGAGCCACCAATAAAAAATCAATTAATTTTTTATTGACTCACAAAATAAAAAACCTAAAAACTAATTATCAAAAATGATTAAGCCGAAAATGTTTCTTTATTTTTTATTTGCAACTTGTCTGTGTTCGATAAACAATTTAATTGGAAGAGTGGCATTAATCACATCTTACAGACATCACATTGTGAAGATCACACATTAATGCCATCATGGCATTTTCGACAATTTTAAAATCAATCGCAAAGAGTGAAGAGCAAAAGAATGAAGATATAATTTAAAGTCATAAAAATTTATTGACCGGATTTTTGAGCTTTAAATTTCATTCACGTCGGCTGATGATTTTTTTAATGTCTTAAATTGGAGCAACTACAGTTTTGCGGTTCCTCTACATTTTAATTATTCAAGTTTTTCTTTCTCTTGCTGTGCTACTAAGGTCATAAAAAATCATCATCATCGGAAGAAATCAAAAAATAGAAATATATCCAGTTGAGTAAATGATCAATTAATCTCACATTGTTTCGATGCTTCTCTTGCTGTGAATACAAAACCACACACACTAAAAATATTTCCATAGTGAATCATCCATAAAGGAGTAAAAATCAATACTTTGATACTTAATTAAAAGACATTCTATTTATCTATACTTTTTTAGTGAAATGAAAAACTTTAATTAAATTTTATGATAAAATACGAAAGGGATGATGGTGAAATTTATAGCTTCAATATCTCATTAGCAGCTATCATCATCCTCATACCAAGTATTTATTTTTTTGATCTTCTTATGGGATTGTTTGGATGTTATGTAATGAAAAAATAAACCTTGACTATATTACTTGATTTGACTTTCAATTTGAAAAAAAGGACTTTATTATTTATTTGACTTGGTTTGTAACTTGACAAATTAATTCTACTTGACATTTAAACTTGCTCTGTATAACTTGACTAAATTACTTGAGTTGATTTTATGACTTGATTGTTTGACAATTTTACTTGACATTATCCATATTGAGCAAAAATCTTCTAAAAAATTCATTAAAAAGCAAAATGTTGTCACAGACTCCTTTTTATGTTACAGAACATCTAAATAGTCTCTTACTTACTTACTTTACTCATCGATAATTCCATCCAAAAAAACCACCGCTTTTAAAAACCATTGAAAAATATAAAATTTAATGTGGGTTGCTGCTTGCTCGATATTCATAAAGAAATTTCTTTATTTTTCGCTTCTTACGATATCAATTCTGTTAATTAAAACTTCTAATTATTATTATCATTTTACATGCTGAAAATCAATGTTTTTCTTCTTTTCACAGCAAGTAGCCACAAATATGGACTTGAAAAGAAAAAGAAAGGAAAAATTGAAAAATAGGGAAAAATAAATTTATCTCAAAAAAATAAATTTCAATTCGTATCTGAAAAAAGGATTTTTTGCGTGTCTTTCTCATTAAAAAGAAAGAGGATTCATTAAGCAAAAAAAGATTCCTTAAGGGAGGATTTTTTTCCAAATAATGGTAAGAGAGCTTTACTTAATTAACAGATGAACACAGAGAGCTCAAAAAAGGAAAGAAATTGTCGTTTTTTAATATTTCGGCTCCATTAACTTTTATTACAGATTGATTTTTCGTGCTTGAAAATTAGACAACGATGATGCCCAGGGAGAAATGTTGTCTAAATTTTTTTTTTTGGTGCCTGATTAGATTGCTTAAAAAGTAAAAAAGTCATCAAAAAGGGACAGAAAATTTTATGATTATTCGTTCGGTTGTCATTTTAATTACCTTTAAGTAGGAATTAGAAAATTTAAGAGGGAATTTTTTGACAAATTTTAGAATATTTTACCTCACACAAATGATAGATATTTATAAATATCTATTCATGTCATTTTCCCTTCTTTTTCTTGTTTTTTTTTGTATTTTACTCATTCAGTAGAAAAGAGCGAAGAAAATATGAACAATAAAAATTTATTATTAAAAAATAAATGTCAAATTTATGATTATTTCTTTCTCTCGCTATGTGATGGAAATTTGTGAATGTGCGAGAAATTTATATATACATGCGAGGGTGGGATGTGGAGGATTAATCCATCTCACTCTTACTCATAGCACACATTTTTTTGATATTTATGATTGTCACAAAGAATTTCTTTCTCTTTTTCTCTCTATTATTAGAAAATGAAAAATTTATATATTGCTTTATTGATGTTACTGCCGTTATTTTATTTTCATTCTTGTGAAAAATGAGCAAGAAAATGAGGCGGATAGATAAAAAATATTTTTTATATTTTCTGCTTCTTTATGAATGACGAATTGTCATTGAGTAGGAAAAGAAATTTAGTTTTTTAAAGTTATAAATCAAAATTAATTTTTGATAGGATTCTATAAATTTGAATTTTTTATTTTGATAAATTATAGTAGAGTGGAAATTTAGATGCTTTCACAGTTTTGAGTTAAAATATTTATTTTAAAATCCTGTTTACAATTGAAAAACATTCAAAATTGTTTGTTTAAAAAAATTTTCAAAAAAATAACGGATATTTTAAAATTTAACGGAATTTTTGGAAAAGTCAAAAAATAATGTTAAATTTAACGAATATTTAATTTTAATTTTTTTGTAAGTTAAAGAAAAAACATTAAAAATTTAAATCAATAACAATAAATCATACATGAAAAGAAATATTTTTATAAGAGCGCATTAAAAAATTTCTTCAAAAGTAAGCATTTCTAGGGTTGAAACAAATAAAAAAAATCTTCCATAAGGGTATTTGCTTACACGAGAAAAGAGAGTAAAAATCGCTAATTAGCTATCAAAGGGTAAAAAGATAAAAAATCTCACATACGTAAACTCTTTTTCTTCTTTCTCATCATCATCCGATAAAAAGTCCCTAATGGTGTTCACATATACATACATCATCATCATCAGCAAAAAAAAAAATTTAAAAAAATGAGAGGCAAAGAAGGGAAAAGAATTCTTTTTTGCTATATATTTTTTAATCGACTCATTCGTATCCATCGTGTAATGATGATGCCAAAAAAGTGATGTGTTTGCCCTCAAACTATTTTTGACAAATGAAGTTTTTTCTCTTACGTATTTATGTGTATGTGTGTGGGTGGTTTGAGATAATTAAGGGAGAAATCGAAAATTGCTCTTTAGTCTTTTTTAGAGCAATAGCAGCATTAAAATCAATGAGGGTTCTCATAAAGAACAAAAAAAAATAATTAAAAGAACAAAAGGATTTAAGTGAAAATATTTATTTTTTTGATACAAAGGCATACGAAATTGATGAGTGAAGTTTCTCTTTCATTCATTCAATTGTGTGTTAGATTTTATACCTCTATAAAAAAAAAGAAAAATAATATTTCATGCATACGCACAAAAATTAATCATTCAACCCCTTTTTTATGATTTGTGTGTAATTTTATAAAAAAATTTTTTAAGGAAGAATTATTATTAATCTAACACACAAGGGTAATTTCTTTTCTCTCTTTCTCTTGATTTTTGAATTTCTATGCAAATTATTTTTTACAACGTCGTTCATTCAATATATAAAAATTACCTCAATCTATCTAGTCTTTTTCTCTATGTGAGTTTTTCTATCTAAATGTTAATATCTTTCATTCTATATTGCTCAATTTCACTCATTTGCTATTTAGGGGCTTCTTTTTATACATTTAGATAAGTTACTAAGCAAAGTTTGGAAATTATTTCTTTTATAAGATTTAACTTGATAATTTATAGGTTTTTTGATTGAATTTGATTTGTAACAATTCTACAACTTCTACAATTTTTCAATGTTGAATTCTACATCTTTTTAATTATGTTAAAGTTCTACAATTTTAAATTTTCATTTCTACAAATTTACATTGTAAATATTTCATTATTCCTACATTTCTATCTTGTAGAATTTCTACATTTATCGTTGTATAATTCTTACAAAATATAATTTCAACTTTTAAAAATTAGCATTTTTTTTCAAATTCCTAACTCTGAAAAGAAGTTAATGTGAGTAGTTTGAGATCAAAAATATTTTTGTTATTTTTTCGTATTAATTCATAATTTTTTCCATTGAAATACATCAAAAGTCGTCTAGCAAGAACTCGCCATGGTAACCGTCTCAAAAAAAAAAAAATGATGAAAAGGATTAACCTTCGGGTGATTTTTCTCTCTCCTGCTAAGTTTAAACAATGGGCAATACTTTTAGCTTCAATTTTAATTATTCAAATGCCACTTTGACAACCCTTCTGTGTGTGTATGTATACACATCTATCGATTAAATTTTTCTTCATACAATTTTCTTTATTGCTGTTGTTGTTTCTTTCATAAGAACAATTGCTTCATATATTGTGTGTTATATTAGATGAGAGAAGCGAAAAAAAATTCCGCTGGGGTTTGATGTCACATACATGTATATATGTGCTTCATATCTTATTTACTCATTCTATTTTGCATAAATACATTTTACATACCGACATATGCCGCATCATAAATTCCGCGAAAAGTAATATTAACATATTTTTTTCTCACCCTCACACACGCTCTTTATTTTATTGTTTGCATTATTTTTCTTTTTTTTATGTTATCAATTTTTAATAGAAGAAAAAAAATTGTCTTCATTTTTTGTAGATGAATTTATTCATCCCGTGAGTGCCGTTGTATGTTTGATCAATTGCACGCTCACTCTTTAATTGCAAAATGTGTGTATATAGGGCGCGACATGTTATTGTATATGACGCACCAGCTGACCAGCTGCGGGGTTTTGTTGATAGCAAAACAACAACAACATCACGGTTATGCGGCAAATTAAATTCTCTGTTGAACGCGCGCAAAAATAAAATTTTTCTGTTGCGTGGAGTAAAAAGAAATTTTTTGATAATGGGGAGAATTTGTTATGTAAAAAAATGACCGCAATTAGTATATGAGAGAAAAAACTCTCGCTAGCTAACAGTTGAATGCAATTCATGTATGCATGAATTGTGCAATAAAAAACATCAGACGAGGGTTGGAATTAAAAGTGCGGTCAATGGCATAACACATATACATATATTGAGTGAGGGTGGCCGGACGTAAATCGCTTTTTGCAACAAAAGTGAATGCAGTGAAAAAAAGAGTGTAAATGCAAAGGATGACTTATGACACTTTAAATTCACTTTTCAGTGCAGGCTTAATTTAGTGGAAAATTGAAATTTTATACAATTGCAGTGATTTATATTTTTTTGTCTATGTGTTTTTGTACTAGATTTAGATGGGCTCGATTTAATACCGCGAGAGTCATGACTGAGTTGATTTGAGTTATTGTTTTTGTGTTATTTTTAGAAATTAGGCAAACAAAAATGTAGTTCTTTTTGTTATGAAGAAATTAGTATTAATTGTAGGAATTTTTTATTGTTTGCAAAATAACGGTTCAAAATTAAAAACTACAATTTTTCTTATATATTTAATTTTTCTATTTTTTTAAAAAATTTAAATACTACAATTTATAAATTTTGCAAAAATTTCTGAATTATACAAAATTTAGCTTAAATTTTTGAATTTTACAATAATTGATCATCCAAAATATTTATAATTCTACAATATCAGTTATTTTTGATTTCAAAATGTTACAATTTTTAATATTTTTTTATTTAAATCATTTCCGTTATTTTTTAATTTCAAATTTTACAATTTCCGTTAATTTAAAAATTTTGAAATTCTACAAGATTTTGGTTTTTTTCATTATTTTTATAATTTTTTAAAAATTCAATTAAAGCAATATTTAATTTGCAATCTATTTTTTGATGTTATTCAATCA
Organism: Polypedilum vanderplanki; assembly: GCA_018290095.1. Classification (NCBI taxonomy): domain Eukaryota; kingdom Metazoa; phylum Arthropoda; class Insecta; order Diptera; family Chironomidae; genus Polypedilum; species Polypedilum vanderplanki. The sequence continues at coordinate 23,013,757 of CM031381.1, read as the reverse complement.
AAAACCAAAATAATGGAAAAAATTTATTCAATGAAAATATAAAAAAATGATCTTGAGTAAGAGAGATTATGATTAAATTCCATTTCCTCTTTCAGTAAAGAATAAAAATTCATTAAATACATCCAAAAAAAGAACCAATTCAATTGTCTCATCTCATCTCTTTTATATGCATATTCTTTCCTTTATTTGGCAATATTCAATGACTTTGATACACGCAAAGAAGCAAGCAAACAAAACACAAAAGGCTTCAATTCATAAAAATGTAAATTTTTTTAGTATAAGAATTCTTTCTTTTTTACTCCTCTCCCGCTTCTCATTCATAAAAATAATTTTTTTTCTTCTTCCTCATTCTGCGTGGAAAATGTAATTTTTTAACCTTCAATGTGAGCACTCGCTGTTTTTTTTGATTTTTTTTCGCGCGCGGTGGCTGAGTTAACAAGGGGAGTGAGTGAAATCCATTTATAGAATCGCAGCATGCGAGAATGAGCCTTCCTTACTTATATACTTTTTTTATTACCCCCTAACTGTAATTTATGATGTTAAAAGAGAAAAAATATTAATATCGATATTCATTATTCATCCCACCTTGATCTCAATTTCATCCATTCATATTCAATCTCCAAAAAAAAAGAATTTATTCCCTTTTCACATACTTTACGCGCACGCAGATGAATTGATTAATTTTCAAATTTCAACCCCAGAAATCGCTCGCGAATGTTATGAAAAAATCATAAATAATATTTTTTATGATTTTCAAAGCAGAAAGAAAATATTGAAAAAAAATCTCAATATTGTTCGGTTTCTATATCGACATGCCACTGCTGTGTGTGTACGCAAACATCCGCGGCAACAACCCCCCGCTCTGATCAAACATTAACAAACATTGATGGCATATCATAACGGTTTTGTTGCTGTGGCTTGTGGATTTCAATGTAATCCAGTCTTATCCCTTTTGTGAAATCTTTTTTCATTTAAATTTTTATTATTTGATGTGTAACAGAGTTTGGTAATTATTATTTTAAAGTTTTGAATTGTCATAGAGTTAGTAATTTGTAAAAAAATTAATTTTATTCTCACATTGGGTTTCATAACGTAAATGACAAAAAAATGTTTTATCAAAGCCTACTTAAGTATTTGATATAAAATTTTTATTATCATGAGATTCGATCTAATAAAGTCTCGATTTAAAATCAATTAAAACTACTGAACTATAATTTGACAAAAATTCATTTAAATTGTGAACTGAATATTTTTTATTAAAATACGCTTAGGGTTTTTTTAAAAAATATATTTTTTATCATTTAGGTTATGAAATCAAATGCAAGAATATTTTTACAAAAATTAAAATTTTACTATTAATGCCTGAATAAATGGCAAATTTAATGATTTAAAATTTCCGAACTCTGAACATTTAGGAAAAAAATTCCAACATTTCTTTTTTAATTATATTGCTCAAGCTTCAATTATCAAAAAAGAGAGTATTTTTCACTAATTAGTCATTAATGCGTTCATCAAAGTAAACATTGAAATAAGTAAATAGAAATGTGTGTAGAAAGAGTATAAAAAATCGAAACATTTATTTTAAATCATCCGAATACAAAAAAAGAAGCACAAACTGCAGACAGTAAAAATAATCTCTTCAAAACTCGACTTTTAATTAACATGTGTTTTATCTATTATATTATGATACACTTGCGCAATTAATTATTTCGATTTTTTAGTTGTATATAAATTTTTTATTATTTAATTTCTTAGCCGTTTTAACGAGCTAAATAATAAAAGCAGTAGCAATAGCAGCAGTTTTTTGTGTATACAAAAATATAACTAAAGAGTAAATTTTCAATTGCCTTTGATTTCACATTGTACAAATAACGACGACAAAATAAAAAAAGAAATATTTGCAATGAGCATATTAATGCATTTAAAATCTGTGCCAAGAAATTTCATCACATTTTTTAACTCACGACATTTTCTAAGATTTAATTAATTGCTCGCATTGATTTTGTGGTTACAAATTTGCAAAACAGATCGAAGATGAATGTTTCTTGTGAATTAAAAATATTTTTCTTCTCATGTTTATGATTTATGGGGCGTGATTGAGTTTACATGTGTCATATTTAAAAAATATTGAAGAAGAAAAAAGAGATTGTTGATTTCAGGTTAATGAAGATGAATCAACAACAATGAAACTTAAAAATAATTATTATTTTGTTATTCGTGTTTTTTAATTACGAAATTTCTTGTTTTAACGGTTTATTGGAATTTAAATTTTTTTTATTGTTAACATTTGATAAATTTTACTAAAAATGTAAAAAAATCAATTTTTAATTAAATAAAAATTTTTTTCAAATAAGAAAAAAAAATTTAAATGTAACGGTTTTAAATATTTTAAATTTTTATTTTGTTTACAATTGAAAATTTCAATAATTTTCAAGTATTTTTATAAGAAATAACGTAAATAAGTCTCAAAAATAGATTTTCTATAAAGAAAACTAATTTCACCTTGATTTGTATGCAAATAATTGATTTTTCTTTTTCTATTTTTGAAAGAGAAAGAAAAACAAAAAAACTTTTCAACATTCACAGATGTCACGCAACGTTTCGATATGTTATCAATCATTATGTTCCGACGAGTTCCTTCCTGTTCTGCTTTATATTTCTGCTTCTGCCATATCGAAATCACACACAAAATAATGAATAAAAAAATTTACTCGAGCACAACAATTGAATACATTTTGAGTTTATATGTGTGTGATTTGCATGCCATATACAGTTCTATCCGCATTTACAATATAAGTCAACTATGAAAATAATAACAAAAAAAAATTGAATTTTTAGATGGTATGCGAAAGAATACAAAATACAATTAGAGCACGCCATTATTTTTTTAATTTTAATTATTATTCAGATTTTTTTGTTGTTTGTGTGTTTCGACACAATGTTGAAAGAACAATTGAGCTTCTACTTTTTAATGGATTTTAATTATGCTTTATTGATTGTATTCTTGTGCTTCCCTCACATATTATAATGCAAAAAAAATTATAAAGAAATTTCATTTTATAATTTGCATTTCAAATGTCATAGAATTTCTTATGTCAAATTGACAAATGAAATTAAAACAAAAGGAAAACTGTCAAAAAATTTCTTCTACTTTTATTTTATTATTTTTATGCTAATGTTCTATTTTCTGCATTGTGAAGGGTAAGAAATTTCATTTTCACGCCTTTAATTAAAATAAAAAAATTTCCAATTATTAAAAGTCATGTTTTCAATATGAATTAATCATCAGTTACAATTTTAATGTCATTGTCATGCAGAATATATAAAAAATTATTCTAGAAAATGGCTTTTTGGCGATATTGAGGTGTGTCACTGATAATTACATTATGAGCTAAGGGAAAAAAGCTCATTGACGTATTTATAATCGAAACAAAAAATAAAGTGAATGAGTTTGCGTGGCCATTCCCGATCACCAGCAGCAGCAAACAAAAAAAATATATAAAACCGCCCTCATGCAAACATACTTCCTAATGATGATTAAGCGATGAATATGTATGATTAATCTAATGTCCACCTCTATCTCTTCTCCTTCAATTTGAATAATTGATTTATGGGCAAAAACGAAATGTAAGGCAATTTTTAATTTGCGTGTGTGTTTGGCTCTAATGAAACGAAGAGAATTGTGAATAAAATTGTGACATTAATCATAATGAAAAACAGATTTTTCAATGGATCATTCAAGATTCATTAAAAATAAAAATTTTTTGTCTTCTTTTTTTTCAAGTAGTTGTTGTTGTCTAAGAATTGAATATTATTGCACCCACATACAATATGATTTGGTTCATCACTCGTTTGCATGCCTCAAAATGCAAGAACAAGCGCGGTTCCAGACAACAATGTCTCATTCATTCAATTCAATTCCCTATGCAATTACACTTCTTCCTCACTCTTAACACTCTTTTCATATTATTGATACTTCTTATGATTATTATTTTTCAGTGAATATAAATTCATGCATACAAGAAAGAGAGAGTGAGCAAGAAAACTAAGAAGAATTATTCATTCAATAAAATTTTTTCTCTCTTTTACTCAGCGCATGATTGTGGAGTGTGAAAAGAAACTTGTGTCTGGTCTTCTTGTTGTGGAATAAAAATTATTACAAATTATTGTGACATGAAGAATTTAGAAAGTTAATACATTTTTTAGACCTCTAACATAAAAAATCAGACCCCTAAATATATATTTGAGGTCCAAAAAAATATTTTTTTTAAATTACATTTCTTGTTCTAAATCTTTAGCTTTAAGTTTCAAATTCAAGATTCGAAATCAAAATTTTAAAAAAGGTAATTTTTTATATTCAAGAAATCAGACAGGTTTATTTCAGAATCAAAAAAATATTTTTTTTTCTTACTTTTTGGAACATTAAGAATTTTTGCTATAAGAAAAAAAATTTCTTCAAAGGAATAAAAAAGTCAATTTAGCGCGTCTATGTGCACAATATTTCATCTTTTGTTTCTTTATAGTTTTTCTTTCTTTTCACTAATTGCATTAAATAATGTGAATTATGAAATATTAATAATGAAATTTTATTTAAAAATAATTACCAATAAAAGTTTGTGAAGCCAAGATAAATTTAGATAATTTTACCTAGAAATAGAAAAAGAGAATAAATTATTAGTCTAAAAGCTTTAAAAATGTCCTTCAAAAATCAACATTAAAGTTCGCATATTTATGACTTTATGCCCAAAAGTCTACATAAAAATTTTCTCCCACTCATTTTGAAATTAATTAAAGTCATTCATGAACCCAAAAAAGCCATCATCACAACAAAAGGACTAAAATTAAGAGAGCAAGGAGATCATTTTAAAGACGAGTAAGGAAAATGTTTATGATTTTCTCTCTTTATAACCAAAAAAGCATGCCATGCCGACTGAAGGAAAATTTTATGTATAAACAAATTAAAATCCGAGACTAAACAATAAGAAGAAGACATTGCTGATGATGAAGAAGAAAAGGCTACAAAATTGAAGAATTATAAATAAATAATTATGTTTCATTGCCAGCCTGCATTCAAGCAGCTTTTTTTATAAATATTTTTAAAGTATCCTTAAATTTCTGTGTTTTTTATATACAGCAGTCAGAATTGTGTATATTGCCATATCTATGTAAATATGTAGACACTTTTTTTGCTGGCTGCCACTTGCTGATGCCTCGCCGTTTTATAAACAAAATATTAAAGTTTTTTTCTCTTCTCGTTCACTCGGTTGTTTATAGAAGAAGTAGGAACAAAAAATGGTTTTTTTCGCTCGCTGGCTCTTGTTTATATTTAAATTAAATTTCAAGCAGTTACAATAAGCGGTGAGAAATTTTCTGAATTTTTGTCTATCTTTGTCACCATAGAACTCATCGATCATTAAATAAATGAATGAATGGAAGAAGCTGTAATTATAATTATCAAGAAATAATAGAAGTTTTTTATTTTGAAACTTTTGGTTGAACTTTAAAAATTGTAAAATTTAAATTCTGAAAATCCGTTAAAATTAACATTTGTAAAATTTAAAATTTATTTTTTTTAAACCGTTAATTTTTGAAACATCTAATTTTACTTTAAATTTAGAAAAAGTTGTTAAATTAGAAAAATTACAAAATTGTAAAATTTGAAATATTCTACAAAATTGAAAAAATTTAAATTTTACAAATTCGTTATAAAAATTGTAACAAGTAAATTTTTTTTCAAAAGACTTTTAATTCCTAGTTTATGACTAATAAAATTAATTAGAAAAGCTTTAATTAAAGACATTTTCTATTATTTTCTATAGATAATTATAATTCTCTATTACAGAGGAAAGAAATAAAAATATTTCTTTAAAGTATTTAACCAGTTGCTGGCATATTGAAGTGAGAGTAAGAAAGAGAAAAGTCCCACACATAAGTACAAAACGAAAGAGAATGAAGAAAAAGAAGAAGGCTATACACGCACATAGAGCTATAATTTCCATAAACATTAAGAAATTGTTAAAGTTAATGTTCTTGAAACAAAACGCACATTAAAGTACATAAAATCTCATCAGCAACTGCCGACTTGTTTCTTTTTCATTTCAATGCATTTTTTTTCGCTTGCAATATTGAAGAAGATTTTTTTTCTCATCAATCGACAAGTGCTCGTGAGCATGATCATAAAATACATATTGCACTTTTTTTTCTGTACTCAACAAATCGTACATAAAGTAAAAATCTTTAGATATATAATAAAAAAATTATTTTTCCTCTCGTTCGCTCTCGTTCTAGAAAAACGAATGAAAAGATGAAAAAAATTTATTGCTGCTGCGCTATCGGTTCGAATCGGTAGAAATCGAACGTTAAATGACTGGTCCAACACGAGAGCACATAATAAAATATCGAATAAATACATAAAGACAAAACGAGAAGAGCGAAAAATGAGAAGAAAAAAAGAAAGAAGAGAGTGCGGGGTAACAATAAAAAAAGTGAGCGAGAGGAGGAAGGCGAATTTGTAGAAGAAGCGAAAAGAGGGAAAAAAGGCGTCAACCAATCGAAAATTTCCAATAAATTTTTTCCCAATCCGAGAGCAGTTCTGTTGAAATCAGTTAAGCCAACGCATGCGATACAATATAATATTGGTAAATGCATTGCCATAAATGGTCGTGTGAGCGTGTGAGAGAGAGAAAAAAGCGGGCAGCATAAAAAGGAAATTGCTATGCTATGAGAATATTGATCGAAAAAAACGAATGCGGAACACGAGAAGCTTTTTTTATACGATAGAAAAATTTTAAGATATCTTTCGATATTTTGTACACGATAGAAAAGAAATAAAAATAGCTCAGAAAAAAATTCTTTTTTTTCTCTCACGATTTTCAATGTTTACTCTCATTTCTCTCAATACTTTTGTTTTCTACAGGAGCAGCAGTTAGAAAAGTGCTTTTTTCTCTCTCTAAAATATCGAGAGCCTTCAGACACAACAGAGAAAAGAGCCCGAATGTTGTTGATGATGATGATGACATGAAAAAGTAATAATAACAACAATAGCATGCAATAGCTTCACTATATATTTGTATTGGTGTATATGCGATGTGCAATATATGTGCTGATTTATTGAGAGTCTATATTGCAATAAGGGCATTCATATATATGATCGTTTAGGTGATTTTGGTAAAACATACAAGATATATATTGCAAGCAACGATTGTCAGTTTATATTGAGGCGTTGCCTTTTTTTCTTTATCTTTTCTCATATATACATTTTTTTTATTATTATCGTTGAGGGCAAACAAATTATTATTATTGTTATTTTCGATTCTATTCTTTAATCCTCCGTAAATTCTTTTTTTTTTTTGGGGATGTATTTGTGCTGCTGCTGCTGCTCCCCCCTTATCGATATCTTATTATATTTTTTCTTTCTTTCTCTCCACATTCTTCGTGAATTTTTTTCTGCTATGCGCCGTTGAATGATACGGCAATTGGGAGAGATGATCGAATAACGACGCGATTTAACGAAGACTCAATTTCTTTTCATTTTTTTTATGTGTGAGAACAAAAAAATCTTTATTTTTTTTCAAATGTATTAGCGAGAGCTTTTTTTATTTCTCGCGCGATGCTTGTGATTGTGTGCAATTTATTTTCTTATTATTTTTTTTTGTTCACTCTAAGACAGCTCTCGATTTAAAAAAAAAGTGTGAAGAATCATTGAGCTTTTTTAGTGAGTGGGGAAGAGGAAAAAAAATTCACACCTATTTTTAATGTCGCTTCTTTGTCTTGATTATTTTGTTGCTATTTTTCTATTGTGTGTTTAGTTTGTTACGTCGTTGAAAAGGTAGTTAAGGTAAAATAGAATGTGATTTTTATTTTGTTATTTTGTTGTTGCATGTTTATATGAAGTTTTAATGATAAACAAATTTAGAAAGAACAAGAAATTTTTATATTAAATTTGATAAATAATTTTTTTAGACTTTGATTTAATAAAAGATATCAGAGCTGAAAAAGTAGATCTATTTTTCATATAAAAAAGTAGAAAGTAGATTTTTTTATGAAAAGTGAGCAAAATAGGTAGCTACTTTTACAACACTGAAATATGTTAAGGAAATTGTTAATGAAAATCAATATAAAATATAGAATACTTATTAGAGAATTCAAAATCTTAAATTCAAATCTTGAAATTCTTAACGAAGATTAATGTTTTTTGCTTTTTATTTTTTGATATTTTTCAGATTCAATTGGACTAATTTTAGTCATTTTCCTTCAATGTTCATTTTATTAACAAAATAAAACTCACAAATTTAATTTGATTTTAAAAATTATTTCTTAATAACATAAATAGAAGAAATTGCCACACAATTTTAAAAATAAATTTCAAATATAAATTTACACATTCAAAATTGTAAAATCAAATCTTAAGAATTGCAAAAGTTTTTGGATTTATTCGATTTTTTCTATTTTAATTTTTTGATTTATTTTTATCAATAATAATAATAATTCTTTATTTCAACAAAAATGAGTAAACTACATATATAGATAAT